>APFE031196349.1:288245-323969 GCA_000404065.3 Pinus taeda | reverse complement strand
TAATATTTGAATTTTTGTATATATATATATATTATTTTTGTAGGGTCTATCGATGTTTGTTTAGCAACTTGATCCCATTATGTGCAATTTGATAATTGATTTTAATTTTTTCGTTATAATGAATCGAGTTTGCCCCACAATGTGTTAATTTCATGGTTGGTCTTTAAGTTTTCATTACAATGGGTTGAGCTCACCTACATTGCGTGTCAATTTGATAGTTGATTTTTATTTTTATTTTTCAATGTATCAAACTGTCTTAGGCTAAAATTTTAAAATCGTTATACATTTAATATTTAAAAAAATTACTCTTTGTATGATAACTCTTTCGTTCATGTGTTCATTTTTAAAGTTTTTTTAGTCAAAAATATTTCGTAATGTCATGCTTGAAATATTTTGAAAACTTAAGATTGTTTTGTAGTCATAAACTTTGGTTTTAATTCCATGGTTGAAAAATTGTCAAAATTTTAAAGTTTTTTCTGAGTCGTGATATTTTATCTTTAATCCTATGGTTGAAAACAATTATAAGCATTTTTTCTTAGCACCATGCTTGAAAATTGTATGAATTTTAAGGTTTTTCAAAGAAGTGATAGTTTAAATTAAATGTCATGTTTAAAAATTGTTAGAATTTTAAGGCTTTTCAAAGAAGTGATATTTTATCTTTAATGTCATGCTTGAAAATCGTTGGAAATTTAAAGTTTTTTAGAGTCATAATATTTTATTTTTAAAGTCATTATTAAAAAATGTTGAAAATGTACCCTGAAAAAAAGACGTTATTTTGGCATCAACATTTTTTGATTTCAAGGTGTTTTTTGCACCAAACAAAACGACTTTTATTGTTTTTCACTGTTATTTTTAAAAAATATTGAAAATTTACTCTGAAAAAAATGGTGATGCAGAATCAACACTTTTTATTTTTTGGTTGTTTTTCATGTTTTTTTGGGATTTTTGGGCTCGAGTACCCGTTTTGAGGTAATAGTTAATGTTTGATCGGTAACTATGTTCATAAAGGCCACTAGGTAATAAAGCTCGCAAACATAATTGTTTCAGTAAGCAACCATAATTTCCACTATAATCTAATCTTTATTTCTTGCAGCGCTTGGCGGTAGTCCCTACATCCCACACATAATTTCATTTCAAATTTTTGTTTCAAACTTTTGGAGCAGGAGTGCTCAGTTTGAAATTCTGAGCATCAAGTGATATTGAATCTAGACACATGGACGTGTACCTTCATTAACTACATTTGCATTAGAGGATTATAAGCGACCTTGTCCACCATTTTCCGCTTGCCGGAGTAGGAACGATGGAGTCCCAAGAAACGCAAAATTCATGGCATACCATCCATGGTTATGTATGGGTTAATGGGCGCTATTACAGACCCGTTGTTTGTTGTCATGTTGGTGCACATGACTGACACAGAGACCTAACAAAGGTCGATGCGAACGTTGTCAGAGATAGGACAGGTCATCGGGTGTCGGATGGGTCCGCACGTTGAGGTGCTATTTCACTCAACAACCATAGTGGCTACAAAAATAGCACCTCAACATTGAATACATACTGGTCCAGGTCTGGGTTATTGTGTTGCATGCAAAAATGTCCTGTCAGTGGGGAAGACCCTGCAAAGATGGCAATCAACAAGGGCGACACGAGGCAAGAGACAAAGAAAGCATGTCCAATGAGGATGACTCCACGAGTGTGGATAGAGAGGGAGAAATTGCCCAAGATCTGGGCCGCTCTCTTGGCCATGTAGACCAGGCTGTTATTTTGGAATTGATAGCTGAACAATTGAGGGGGATCCATGCCAACTTGGATATCCTCAAAAAACACAAATATGAGGATAGGAATGAGTAAGTGGCCTACATGAAAGATATTCAGTACAACCAGACAAAGATCTTGGAACAATTGGCCGCTATGCATAGAATCCAATGTCGTACTAATGAACGCATGCATGAACTTGAGGCCATAATGGAGCACATTGATTTCCATATGCACGAGAGACATGACCCAATGGTAGCTTCGCCCATGCATCCTCCTCAACCACCACCTTCACATGCAATCCACAAGATATCTACTTATTTTGTCTCTCTTTGGTATGTATGACTATCTAGCTCTTTGGAAATTAAGGCTCAATGCAAAAATTTTATATACTATATTTTGGCTTTCCTACCTAATAAATTTGGTCGAAGTGAAGTTGGGAGAGTTGTTGACAACAATCTTGTATTTTGTATTTTCTTGATAATATAATAGAAGCTTTCTTGACCGAAAAAAAAAACATAATTTTTTTATGACTTTTGCCAACACTTTATAGGTTTACTAGATTTTGTGAAAGATTGTGAATTAAAATTTAAATATATAATTTTTTCTATGTGGTTTATGGTGACAGCTAAGTCCACACGATATTTGTACTAGGAAGATTCACCTAAAGGTATCACTTCATGCTAGCTTAACCACGAGTTCTGAGAGTGTACAAATAAAAGAACCAGTAACCTCCCAATAACAAAATTGCTTTAACGATAAAAATAACCCATAATCTTTCAATAACAAAAATGCTTTAATGATAGGGACTTAACCAATTGAACTAACCCTACGAGTTATCTAACAATAATTATTGTAAATATTTTATATAACATTGAGAAATAAATAATATAGTTTTAAAAGTATATATTAAATTGCATTTTTTATAATTTTAAAATATAAATAAATTAATGGATTAAAAATTCCTATATAATCTAATTATACAAAATCAAAATATCAAATATATCTCCATAGTCATGAATTAACATATTTAATTCAATGCGCACTTGTAGAGTGCAAAAGAAAAAAAATTAAAAAGTCTGAAACAAATTGCTTTCCAGTTAGTGCTTTGTTTGACAAGGAATGCAAAAAGGCAAGGGACTCTGGAAAGAGTCAAACAAGGATAACACAAAGCTCAAAGTTTACAAGTAGTTATTAAATAAGAAAAAGACCGATTTCATGGTTTCAAGGAGGGAAGAACTAATCTTCCTTGAGAATAATAATCCCAAATTATTTTGGAAGGAGCTCCAACCGAGAAAGATACAAACTGTAAATAGTATTACAATTTCTAAATGGTTTGATTATGCAAGACAACTCTATGAGCAGGATCCCAAGGTTGACCCTCCCCCTTGGTCAACATTGATACTGAACTCTTCATGGTGCAAGAGGTAGAAATGGGTGTCAAGAAGTTGGGTGTTGGAAAAGCAAAAGACTTAGCTGAACTCCAAGCAAAATATCTAAAGTAGGGCTCAAAGATCCTTGCACCTCACATTACAAAATTTTTCAACAACATCATACAATAGAGGCTCCTCACAGATTGGACAACTAGTCTGGCAATACCTCTTTTCAAGAGCAGTGACGTTAATAATCCCTCTAGTTATAGGACCATCATGATAAACCCTTGTTTGCAAAATTATTTAGAAGCATGCTAGAAAAAAAAATTAGTAAGTGGGCAGAGGAAAGAGATAAGCGTGCTAAAGAGCAAGCAGGTTTTAGACCTAAACATTCCACAGTTGATCTTTGAATAACTTTAAGACACATCATTGAAAAAGTTTGGGAGAAAAAGGAAGAAGTCTTTTGTTGCTTTGTTGATTTCAGAAAAGCGTTTGACACTGTTCCTAGGGATAAGATTTGGCACAGAATCAACGAAATTGGGGTTCCTAAACATTTGAGAGTAACTGTGCATATGTAGTATGAAGAAGTGAAAGTCAAAATTAGAACTTCAACAAGCATTTCTGAAAGTTTTAGAAGCGATATCGGGGTCAAGCAAGGTTGCCCACTGTCTCCTACCCTTTTTGGTTTATATATCGACAAGCTTGTGGAGTGGTTAAATTCGCAAGGGGGTGATGGTATCTATTTGGGCAAGTTTGTTACAAGGCTTCTTTTGTATGCAGATGACCTTATTCTGATTGCTAAACTGGCTCTTGGTTTAGAAGAGCACTTACTATCCCTTGACATTTTTGTAGAAGTGTGGGGATGCAAGTTAATATCAGTGAAACGAAAGTAGTGGTTTTATCTAAAAAAAGAAAACATAACCAACATAAGTTCTATTTTGAAGGCAACATTTTGGAAGAAGTTGCGGATTACAAATACATCAGAATTGGCTTTAACAAAAATCTACGCAGGGGTGGTTGTAGAAAGAAAAGAACTTTGGGGGGTTGGAAAGCATTTTATGCTTTTCAAAATAGGTGTAGAGAGACAATGTTATGAGATTGAAAAACCACTCAAACTCTTTTTGAGCTTCTAGTGATTCCAATGATTCTTTATGGTTGTGAACTATGGGCCAACAGTACATTCAACATGCAGTAGAGACAAATTGAGAAAATTCAGAAGTGTTTGATTATAAACAAATTCAAGATTAAAAATGCAGTTCCTTATGCTATCTTGTTAAGTGAAACAAGAGCCACTCCTATTGAAGCAATTGCTATGGTGCAAGTCATAAGGTATTTAAAAAAAAGGAGCAAATGGAAGAGGGTAGATGGCCTAAGGTTGTCTTTAATGACAGAGTGTGCAATAGAAAAAAAACTTGGATGCAACAAAATAACAAATGGTTTAGTAAATAGAGTATTTGCTTGAACACGTGTCCCATAAACAACAAAGAGATAAAGCTTTTGTTATGGATAAGTTCCACAAATGTTCTTGGGATAAGGAGCTAGGAAGAAAGAAAAAGTATTATATTGAAGTGTTTAATCCCACTCATAGTCATCAACCAAAAGCATACATAGAGGCCAATATCACTTGGAGAGCCAAAATTCTTATTGCTCAATTAAGGACTAATTCTCATCAACTCCGTTGTGAAACAGGGAAGTGGAAAAGGCCAAAAGAAGTGTGGGAGGAAAGAGTATGCATTTTTTGTTCTTCCGGAAAAGTGAAAACCGAAAAGCATTTCATTTTAGAATATGAGGCCTTCAAAGACGACACGGAAAGTTATGCAGATATGCTGACAACTAGCTCTTGGGATAATCTATTTAGCGAGGGGTTTGTCGGGAAGATGGGAGTATTTATTGTGAAGCTTCACAGAAAAATGGTCAAATACATCAAGCAGATGAAGAAGCAATCTATCCCATAGGCTATCTTTAGTCTCGTGGACATTAAAATAATTTCTTCTTCTTCTATAATAGAGTAGTTTAAATGGTTGTTGCATGCACAATGAGAGGTTGAATCATTAACGTGGATGATTTAGCCAAAGTCTCACAACCGCCTTACCAACAATTTTGCTCATAAAATAGTAGAATTTTTTGTATCATTTTGACAAAATTTGTCAAAAGTTTTTTGGGGAATCCCTTAAACTACAAAGTCTTGTGGACGTCATTAAACCTATTTCATTTCATTTTAATTGTTAAACTTCAAGATTTAAGATACCCCGAATTTTTTTAATAATGTTAAATCTATTACCACACTTAAAAAAAAAATCTCATTATCAATTTTTGTTGAAAAAAAAACTAGATTGAATCTCATTATCAATTTTTGTTGAAAAAAAAACTAGATTAAAAAAAATGACATTCTTCCAAAATTGTTACCTACACAAGGCATTTAATAATTTCTCATTCTCATTATCAAATACGTTTAGAGCACGCTCATGGTCACAAGGAACCTCCTTCCCAATGTTTAATGATAAATTCCACGGTCACAAATGTCATTTTTAACCCACAACGCTCCTCATAATTCAATGCCTTCTCATGATGCCATGACATTTACCAGTACCACGCGGCCACGCAATGTAATTCCACATATGCCGATAGAAAAAATAACAACAAAATTCCACGTAAGGAGTGGTCCACGTGGCAACAAACACAACCGCTCTGATATTGTGGACAGACATGGATATGGCCTCCACTCCGGTTCTAATTATGACCCTGCATGGTGCTTTCCGAAGTTTCGAACACTGAAGGTGATAGTAGCCGTTTCCTTGTTAATTGCTATAGCCGATAGTCTCTCTTTCGTCCCCTCTCAAAACCCTAATTCACGTAGGGTTTTCGAATTTGTATTTAGGTTGGGTATTTAACGGAAGGCTTTGTATGTCGTTTGAGCTATTTTGATACGAGCAGAGCGTTTTCGATTTTCTGAAGCCATGGCGTTCTTTTCAAATGGCCAGGCTCACTCAGGTGACAGCAGCAGTGACATCGATTCAGAGGAGAAGAGATTCTACGCAAAAGCAAACCGTTCCCAACGCCAGCAATCTTCCTCTACCTCGGCCTCCTCGTCCGACTCCGAGCACGAGGTGGTAAGCACCCGCCCAGCAGCGGAGAAGCCCGCAGCTCCGCCTTCGCCCAAGAAGAATCCCAACTCTTCGGATAGGTCCGCTGTTCGAAACCAGAGCATCCCGTCGTCGCCGAACCCTAACATCCCTTCTGCTTCGAAGCTTAAGAAGGCCGCAGCCGCAAAGAAAACCAAAGATGATGATTTTGCCGAAAACCGTTCCCAACGCCAGCAATCTTCCTCTACCTCTGCCTCCTCGTCCGACTCCGAGCACGAGGAGGTGAGCAAACGCCCGGCAGCGGAGAAGCCCGCAGCACCGCCTTCGCCCAAGAAGAATCCTAACTCATCGGACAAGTCCGCTGTACGAAACCAGAGCACTCCGTCGGAGCCGAACCCTAATACCCTCTCTACTTCGAAGCCCAAGAAGGCCGCAGCCGCAAAAAGAGCCAAAGATGATGCCTTTGCCGAAGAGCAGCCCGAGCCGAAGAAGAAATCGGCATCCAAGGCAAAGAAACCCGCTGAAGATGTCGCGAAAGATGATGACTTTGCCGGAGAGCAGCCTGAGCTGAAGAAAAAATCAGTCTCCAAAGGGAAAAAAGCCGCTGTAGAAGAAGTCGTGAAAGATGTCGAGGCTGCTAAGCAGACCGAACCGAAGAAGAAATTGGTGTCAAATGGAAAGAAACCCGCTGAAGAAGAGGTCCCGGCTTCGAATCCTACGAAAAAGAAGCCGCGGAAGCAGCAGCAGGAATCCCCGGCCGCCGTCCCCATGGCGACTCCTTCTGCAAAGGACTCGCCACAGAAATCCTCGAAAAAGACAGCGCATGTGTGGACGGACAACGATGAGATCGTCATCATGCATGGCTACCTGGTTTGTGCGAAGGAGGGTCTGGAGCTTCCGAAGAACACACCACAGCTTCTTGAAAAAATTAATGATTCATTGGCCCACGAGGCAAGTAAGCCCCAGCTGTATGAAAAGCTGAGGAGGATGAAGGCGAGGTATGAATCAATTAAGAACAAGATGGATCAGGGGAATATCAAAGAAGATGTTTTTGCTTACAAGAGCCCGCATGAGAAGGAACTGTATAAGCTATGGAAACAGGCATGGGGCGAGCAGCACGAGGAAGATGAAATGGAGGTAGATCACATTGAAGCAGTTGGGGATGATACGCACCGGCCTGGAGAAGATCAGATCACTGCTGCAGAAGACCAGACTTCTGCTGGAGACCGTGGGGAGGAAGACGAAGAAGAAGAGGCAGAAGACGAAAGCGATGGAGGCACTGGCACTGATAAGGAGCTGAAGACCCCCAGTCCTGAGAAGCCCTCGGTTTCGAATCACATCCCTTCCAAGGCCCCGGTTTCGAATCACATCCCTGTCAAACCCCCAGTTTCGTCGACGGCAATACCGAATAACAAACAGGAAGACAGAGTTGACTACGAAACAATTATGAAGGAAACCAGGGATATGCTGGCTGAGGTCACCAGAGATGTGAAGAAAATGGCTGAAAAGTCTGAGGCCGAATTGAAGGCATTGCTGGACAGTCACTTGAGTTCGGCAAACGGAGTTCGTGGGACGGGAGTAGCAAGCGGGGGAAGAATTAATTCGGCAGTGTGGGCAAGGAATAGGGACCCTGGCCTGGATGGGATTTATTATCCGCGGGAGCTGCCCCCGTTGGATGGTGCTAGAGCTCGAATCCTGGAGGGGAAATGGCGAGAGGTTGAAATTCTCGAGACGCAGGCTAGTTTGAGGCGGTACGCATTGTTGCACGAGGAATGCGCCGCACATCTTGAATCGATGAAGACATCAGGAGGCAATTCCAGATCCTAGTATTCACTTCCTTTACCTCTTAAATTTTGGCAGTAACAGAGTAATCATAGCATGTAGTTTTTTTGGTTTTACATTTGAAAGCAGAAAGGGGTAACGCAACATTCACATCGGTTACCTCTTAAATTTTGGTAGCTATAGTGACTATAATATATAGACTATAATCATGTATAGCATATGGTCTTTTGGCATTTCATTTTGAATGGCACATAGAATCGGCGAAATATCATTTTCTGGTGAATACGCGTACATAATGTACGTATGCTACCTTTTGGATGTGCCTTTTATGATGCATACGCGTACAATAGTGCTATGCTGCCTTTTGGATTTGCTTCTTATATATGTAAGACGCCGGCGTTGCATAATTGCAACTTGAGTCAGACCGTATATTCAAGATAATCGAAATATGACTGAATGGTATCTGAAATATGTACATCAAAACATTTTGGTTTTGAACTTTTAATTGTCGAGTGATTCTGACCATGTGCAGTGTTTTTGGGTAGGATTGTGCTGTGCTGCAAATTGTAGATTTTGGATTTGAAATTTGCAGTAGAAATAAGCTATGACATTTTGGTAGGTACTAATTTGTGAGAGCATATAATGAACAATTGATTTCTGGCACCATATTTGTATCATGGCAATTTTGCTTTGCATCTTGTATAGTATTTCTTGTACCAGACCATAAAATTTCAAGAAGAATGTCTGGACAATTGTGGTTAATTTTTTTTCCTCTTGGTACTATTTGGTGATGTTGAGTCTAAGACAGTTTGTTCCAAGTAATATATTTTATATTTTGGATTTATTTTCTACATTATAGCGTGAGAGAAATCTTATTGCTCAGTATGGTTGATTTATATTCTAGATTATAGTGTGAGAAATATGGTTGAAATTTAAAGGTCCAAATACAAGGTCCAAAGACACAAGCACACATTAATAATAACCTGCGGGACATTACATTTGTGATTGGCCAAGGGTAGTTTTATATTAAGAAGACGTGCAAGTTGTAGGTTTAGAGTATGGTGTGAGAAATCTTATTGCTCGGTATGTTGGATTTATATTCTAGATTATAGTGTGAGAAATCTTATTGCTTGGTGTGGTTGAAATTTCAAGGTCCGAAGACACAAGCACACATTAAGAAATAATTTGTGATTAGTCGATGGTAGTTTTATATTAAGAAGACGTGCAAATTGTAGATTTTGAGTTCAAGGTTTGAAATTTGGAGTAAAAATGGCATCGTATTTGTATCATGACAGTTTTGTAGCTATATAGTAATTTTTGGTACCACAACAGTTTTGCAACTATATAATATTGTTGTACCAGAGGATAAAAATTCAAGATGTAGGTCATGAAAATTGTTGTTAACTATTTTTTCCTCTTTTCAAGTCTATATTTTGCTGACCCTTTTTGGTGACGTTGAGTCAAATACAGTTTGCTTCAAGTAAATATATTTTGGATTTATAAACTAGATTATAGTGTGAAAAATCTTCTTGTGTGGTGTGGTTGAAATTTAAAGGTCCGAATAGAAGGGTATATAGAAGACACAAGTGCACACTAAGAAATGTGGTAGAACAAATAAACAAATACGATACATTGATATGTGGAACATTACATTTGTGATTGGCCTAGGGTAGGCATATATTAAGAAGATGGACATTACATTTGTGTTTGGCCTAATGGCTCCTCTTTCTCTCGTGCAAGTTCTCTTTGAGCCAGCAATGAAGCAGTCAGCTCTCTCTCCTTCTACACAGTTACTTTCTCATGAGGTTGAGCAGGTGGCTCCCTCTCCTTCTGCGCAACCATCTTTTCATATTGTTGAACCAGTTCCTGAACTTTCTTCTGCACAACCACATGTTGCTGAGCAAGCTGCTCCCTCTCCTTTTGCGCAGTCAGAATCAGAGTTTACTTTTGGTATTCAGCTGGAAGATGAGGAGCTTATTGCAGCCGCTGACCATGCAATCTCTGCGCAGATGGCTCTTTCCAGATCAGCATCAAAAACTGCGCAGACCTCCCACTCTGTTCTTGACAATCCGATTTCTTCTGTTCCTCATGCTGCTCATGCTGCACATTCTTCTATTCCTCATGCTGCACATTCTTCTATTCCTCATGTTGCTCATACTTCTATTCCTCTTGTTGCACATATTCTTGGCCTTTCATCTTCTAATACCGGTCATGTTATGATGCTGGACAGTCCAGTTTCTGGGCTTGTCTCATCATTGGGCATTCTTGGCTCCTCCATTTTTGTATTAGGGCATGCTGCCCCTTCTTTTTCTTTGCAAAATATTCCTTTGGTTTCTGCTCCTAATTAGTCACCCATTGATGAACTTCCTCCCTTGCCTAAATCTTAGGAGGAAGTAATTCAATGTGCTGTTAAGGATTTCCAGAAAGCCACTGAGGTCTTTCTCAGATCTCACTCTTTGGTGGAGAAGCTTGAAGCCCTTAAAAAAGATGGCCTTGTAATACAGAGTCTCATGGTAAAAGTTCCCGAACTTGCTGCTTCAGATCCTAATAGTTCTCTTCTTCTCAGATCAGGACTGGAATCCACCACTGACAAATTTAGGAAAGAATGCCATGCATTCTATCTTCAACATGAGAGATCCATTGTCACTAAAAATGAAGAGAAACTTGATCAACTTGCTTCATCTTTTCTTGACAATCTTTAGCAGCTTGCTGAGCCATTTGCCAATATTCAGTTCGCCAGCTGCTCAGGTCATGTTTCAGGTAGCACTATTGCTGCACAATGGGCTTCTCTTGCCACTACTTCTTATAACAAACAAATCAATCAATTCCAGATTGAAATGGTCGAACACTGTGCCACCTGCACTGCTGCCCAAGCTGCCAAAAATGCTTTCAGAGAAGATTTGGCTAAATTAGCCAATAATATAACTCGAGAGGAAGCTATCTCTTAGTCCAAAAAGAGGTTGCTAGATCTTTTCAGACCCAACAACAAAAGTTGGATGCCTCTTTCAAACCTATTAAGGAACAAATTGCTTTTCTGATAGATTTGCAATCTTCTAAATCTCCTAAGCAGCAGCATCCCCCCGTCGCAGTAGCAGTAGTTGCGCCCAAAGCAGCAACAATGCAGAAAAAAGCAACAACAACAACAATAGCCACAACACAGAGGGCAACAACAGCAACAACAACCAACAGAAAAGGCAACAACCACAACAATCTCAGCAACAGCAGATGCCCCAACAACATCACAGGCAGAAACATTAGCAGCACCCCAAAATTGCCCAGCATTTTTCTGCCCAGCAGTCAAAACGGGTTAAGCAGAGAGAGATTCCGCCGGGGAAGGAGGTCCACAGCATCTGCTGATGGGCCATTGCCCTCCATTCAAAACCAAGCTTCTTTGAACACTGGTTTGAATTTGGGGGCTGTCCCATTTGTGCCACAGCAGCGAAACATGTTTCAAAACCATGCCTGGGTAAAAAACAAGGGAAAGGCTCCCTTAGAGTAAGCAAATCCCGAACCCTTTTTTGGCTGCCCTCTATTAGCCCTTTCTCTTATCTTTTTTATCTGATTGGAAATATGACTCCTTCCAGGTTAGATAGTCGGATTAACAACTTAGCTATCCATATTCTTTCCTCTACCTCTCTTTCCTTCAGCCAAGAAAAGTTTTTGGGCTTAGGGCACAAATTTATACTCTGGCCACCTCCCATGGCTGTAGAAAATATTCTAAATGAATATGCCTATTTTTCCAGACTCTGTCGTCTCAAGAGATTTTTTGGTCCTTCTACAGATGATGTTTACAATCCTTTTAGATTGCCAAACTCCTCTTGGGAACCTCCTAGTCTTTTTCTTGATCTAAATCATGCTCTTCATATTGGTATTACCCTTCTGCACAATAAGTTTGCCTCTGTTTATTTTTGCCACAGACCTCGTTTTTCCAGGTCCCAATTGCTTGCTCTAAGGAGCCTTCATCGACTCCCTATTGTCATCAAGTCAGTAGACAAAAAATTGGGTATTGTGGTTCTAGATAAAGACAGATATGTTGTAGAAGCTCTTAGGCAACTATCTGATCTTAATGTATACAAGCCTTATTCAGCAGTTCCCTAGACTGCCATCAAGAGAAAGCTCAGCTAGCTTCAAGACAGATTCAACAATCTCCTTATAGTTCAGCAGTGGGAATATATTCAGCAAGTCAAGCTCCATAAATCTAGAGCCTGCATGCTCTACTTTCTTTGGAAGATTCACAGAAACCCTCCTGTAGGAAGACCTATTTGTTCCTACAAAGGGTTCATGCTTAAATCTCTTTCTAAACTTCTTCATCATAAGTTGTATTACTTGCTCAACCTTCTCATCTGCCTGATTCGATTTCTCTGCTTCAAGTTATTGATTCAAAATCCTTTTCTGCTGACTCACTTCTTGTCACTTTTGATATAGAATCACCGTATCCAACCATTTCCACCCAACGAGGCTTGCATGCCTTGAGGGAAATGCTGCTTCATAGCTCTGTTGAATCTTTCTCTTCTCTAGATATTGATTTCCTAGTCTTTGCAGCCGAACTTGTGCTTTCGTGGCATTTTCTTCAGTTCAATGGTTTCTTTTTTCGACAAGTGAGAGGGACTGTTATGAGCAACAACATTGCTGTTGTCTATGCTTGTCTCTTTTTTTGTCATCTTGAGCTGGAGGTTTTTAACAGAATGCCCTCACCAAAGATTGAGCTGTTTAAACTCTTCATCGATGACGATTGCATGATTTGGACTGGCTCCAAAGATAGATTACTCCAATTTTTGGATTGTTATCAGTCTATCTATCTTGAGCACATCCATATTACTTACTGCATTTCTTCCACCAGCATCAGCTTTTTGGACCTCTTATTTTTGAAGGTTTAGAGTTTGAAACCTTTGGTAAACTCTCTACCAGGGGCTTTCAAAAGCCATAGAATGCCTATCAATACATTCCATTCTCTTCTTGGCACCCTCAGAATCAAAAGGTTGCCTTTGTGGTAAATGAGTTGCAGTGATATCTTCTTCGGGAAAGCAGTGAAGCAGGTTTTTTGGAGCTACAAAGATCTTTCTACTATAGGCTTCGGTCTAGGGGTTATCCTCCTGACTTTCTACAACGTTGTTTCGCCAAAGTTCACTGGGATTAGAGGTCTGCTTTTCTTCAGTAGGTTTATGCACAAGGTCCAGTACATACTGGCTTCAAGAGGACCCCCTTGGTGGTAAAGCTAGACTTTTGTGAAGTTACCAAAGCTTTAAACCGTGGGGGTTCCCTAAACCCTAAACTTCATGAAGAATTCCAGAACTTCCCTCAGTTACAGCATATACCTAGACCTTTGATCTGTTGGCGAAACCCTAGAAAGATTGGCACATTTTACATGAGCAGTGCCGACCCTCGATCTTAACATTCTCAAGAGCATTATTCTTTGTTTACAGTTCTTCATAATTTAATTAATTAAATTTATGATGCATAACGGCTAGCTTTTCATAATGGCTAGCTTTTTTGTAACGGCTAGCTTTTCATAATGGCTAGCTTTTGTAAACGGCTAGCTTTTTGTAACGACTAGTTTGTGAAAGCTAGCATTGTTCCTGTTCATTTTATAAGGACAACTTGCACTCATTTCTTATGTATCACTAATGAGTCCTATCTTATGGACGAAACTAGTTTGATGTATAATACATAAGTTTTTTATGTGCATCTCTTCTGTCCTTAGTTCTTTAGTTTTTTAGTTTCTTAAAGTCTTAATTTTATCTAGGTTTCTTTTTATTGATTATACTTTGATTTATTTCCGCCTTTAATTACTTTTTGGTACCCTAAACTCTCAACCCTAAAGTATTTGTATCATGACAGTTTTGTAGCTATATAGTAAATTTTGGTATCACAACAATTTTGCAGCTCTATAGTATTTTTGTACCAGAGGATAAAAATTCAAGATGTAGGTCATGAAAATTGTGGTTAACTAATTTTTCCTCTTTTTTCCTCTTTGTATTTTGTTGACCCTTTTTGGTGACATTGAGTCAAATACATTTGCTTCAAGTAAATATATTTTGGATTTACAAACTAGATTATAGTGTGAAAAATCTTCTTGTGTGGTGTGGTTGAAATTTAAAGGTCTGAATAGAAGGGTATATAGAAGACACAAGTGCACACTAAGAAATGTGGTAGAACAAATAAACAAGTACGATATATTGACATGTGGAACATTACATTTGTGATTGGCCTAGGGTAGGCATAGATTAAGAAGATGGACATTACATTTGTGTTTGGTTTAATGGGAGGTGTTAAATTTGGCAACTAGAGCCAAACATCATTTTGGAGAGCTCTTATGAGGTAGCTGATATTTTTCTTGGATTCTTCTTTCTGATAGGTGTAGGATTGGTCTAAAGATCATCCCATTTTGACATGTACAAATAAAGTTATGAATTTATTTTGATTATGGACAAATTATCAAGGTCGGCCTGCCATCAAATTAGCCTCTTCCAGCCTTCAACAAGGTTCATCCTCATTTTGGCATCACTCATTCATCTTTCTCTCTCTCATCTTGATTGGGTATAGATTTTTGGGCTTCTCTCACTCCACATGTGCAAAGGAAGGTCTGATTTTCTAGCTGTTGTGTTAACTAGATTTGGCCGAAATTTTAGGAGGCTGAAATTTCAGGAGGCTGACTTTAACTAGCGTTGACCCTATTTGACTCCGGTTTTGTGAGGGAGACTTTTGTTTGGGCATGTCGCAATTTTGGGCATGAAAACCGAGGCTGTTTGACCCCAGTGTTGACCAACATTGATTGCCCTAGTTCTGGTTGTTGCATTGACTTCCATTGAACAGGTTTGATTGGTTATTTTCAGACTGTTTTGGGATGCATTATCTTGCTGTTGGAGGTCGAGTTGACCAAGGTTGACGCACTGTATTGGAGGTCTATTTCAACCTTGTTGACCAATGTCGACTTTCTGGTTAGGGGCCAGGGCTTTTCGTTTCTATTGTTTTGATTGATCAGATTGGGCATTGTAAATTGTACTCTTTCTTTGTTGAAATTTTGAAGAATAATAAGAAGAATTGATCAAGTGTTCTCCACATTGGGGTTTGTCCTTGGCTGGTGCCATATCTTGTGTCCTTTTGTGTTGGCTTGTCTTCTACTGTTATTGTTTACGTTCTATCTGCATTTTACTGTCATGATGATGTGATTACTGAACTAGATATTAATATTGGGCTAATAAAGAAATTGAATTAAAATTGCTCTAAGCTTAGAACATACCATTGTTATTCTAAAATTAACAGGAGGCTTATATTGAGAAGGCAGACTTTACATTTGTGTTTGGCCTAGGAGAGGGCTTATATTAAGAAGACATGCATATTCACCCTCTCGTATCATCTCTTGATCATCACATAAATGAATTGATTATGGTAGTTTAACTACCCAAACTCCCTTTACCTTACATGTTACTAACTATTTATTGTCGCTAATATTAACATAAAGATTTGTTGCGTCTGGATATTTGTTTCACCTTTGTCATTCTTTTAGTAGGTGGTTTTCTTAGTTGAACTCGTAGGATGTTAGGAGAGATGGGTCTGATCCTCATACCCATTAGCTCTTTGATTTTCTCTGCTAGGGCATTTCATGCATTGTATCTTTTATAGGAGACCATTTTGTTGGAAAATGGGAAAAGGCATAAAGATTTTCACTTATTGATAATTATTTGTGATTTATTTGAATTATTATTATTGTTTTTATGTTCATCTTTTAATTTGGTTCATCAAGCAATTATCAAAACCAAAACATGAAGATTAAGGACACCAGATATAGGTGCACAGTTGGGGCAAATGCCCTATATAGGGGAAAACCTAGTCAAGAACTCTTCGTTCAAGTAGATTCATATGACAATGAGACAACCAAGACGTTAACCAAGAGACCTTTCGTCTCCACCAAGTCAGCCTTTCAATGAGATAAAACAACCTTTAATAGTCTCTTCTTCTCCAACAACTTCAACCCAGCATCAACCCAAAAATTTTGGCCCAACTTCACCAATCTTCAGAATTTCGGCCTCACTAGCAATTGCAAAATTTCGGCCCCTATAGCAACTTCACAACATCATATGTGTGGAAAAAAGAGAGAATTTTGACTTCTTATGCTTGTGAGAGACCTTCACCTTTTTTCTCTTCTTCCTTGAAATTCACACTTCTTATGGCCCTAGAAGTTGTAGATCAAACTTCTTGTGAGTGAGTGACAAATGAGGTTCAGTTACTGCTTTATTATAGTGATTTTGCTGCCTAGTTTAGACTGACTTGTCCAATGGCCGATTTGGTGGAGAAAGCTTAAATGACCTATTTTACAATAAATAAATCCCAAGAAGGGTTCTTTACAATATGACATGGACAAGGACACTTGACATAAACCTTAGAATTCTTCATTTGAGACTTTGACCTAAAAACAATTGACCCAAGCATGAAACCCATGCAAGTTAATTTATTTAATAATAAAATTTCCCTTTCTTGCTTTTGATAAATATATTTCATTATGACTTAGATACAATTATGAAGGCCAACACTAGTTACATTCTTATATATTGCAGATCGTTGTGAATGAGTGACAAATGAGGTTGAGTTACTGCTTTTATATAGTGATTCTGCTGCTTAGTTTAGGCTGACTTGTCCACTTTGGGGCCGACTTGGTGGAGGAGGCTTAAATGACCTATTTTACAATAAAATAAATTTCTTCTTTGACAAATAAATCCCAATAAGGGTTCTTTTGATAAATATATTTCATTATGACTCAGGTACAATTATGAAGACCGACACTAGTTTACGTTCTTCAATATTGCAATTTGGATTGATTTTCTTGAGCTAGTTGACTGGGATCTCTTTCCTTCTGAGAACCACAGGGTCAATTTTTCATGTAGTCAGTCAGCTGTAGCTTTACTGTCAAGTTCATTTCCAGCAAGGTGATTCCTAGGGTAGGCTGAATGTGGGATCCCCACTCTCCTATACAAGTTACAAGTCCATTTTCACCTAGACTTTATGCGAGATGTTACAACCATGCCTTTATTAGGCTTAATGGCAAGACTTTTATACTTTAACATGGTCTTCTATAAGAGAATTTCAGTAAAAGACTTGCAAGACCTTTGCAAAGCTACTTCATGACTTAATAAAAATCTGTCTATGTTGGCATGGATTCATTTCATACCAATTCATCTGGTCTACCACAAGCCAGTTTGGATAAACAGTCAACCTCTTTATTGTTCTCCCTCATTCTCTATAGGCAAAGAGAAACACTGAAAGGATGGTATTAATTCTTTAGCCCCTTTGACTACTTCATGAAGTTCCAGGTCCTACGATCTATGGATGTTTTTAACCATTAACTAATTATGAATCTCTATAAACTGTAGATCCTGAACACCCATCTCCGAAAAGGCCAGGAGTATGAAAAAAATAAACAACCTTTGGTTCAGCTGCAAATTGCAATAGATCCCTCACCCAGTTCACATTCCAAAGGAAAGTAGCATGTGTCTGATAGGTTTCTTTGTTTCTTTTTCTTGATTGCTTGCTTAAACTTCCATAACAAGTGTGAACACCTTGTCCAGATAACAAACAATGGCAAGGAGTGGTGTTTGTTCCTCGACTCTTAACATCCAACCAAAGATTGTATAGCTTCTGCAACAGTGGATCCATTTTGAATCCCTTTACCTTCTGTGATGTTTTTAACTGCATGCAAAACTTCCCTTGTGAGGTAACCAGTGGGAAAGAGATGGTTTACACTCCCCCTATTTCTCTGCAAGGCATTGTCATGCCTGGACTTGCCATGACCACCTCCTTTGTAGATTGTCCAAATTAAGGAGCTGTTTCTTAATATCAACCATGTCAGACTTTCTGGCTTCATTGGAGACTTGAGTTTATTACCAATCTTCATTGTCTTCTGCAAACTGCTTTGTTGGGTATTTTGTAACCAAGATTGTCATATCTATGCCTACATAAAAATTCAGATTTCTCCATAACACCGCGACAGAGAAATCATTACGGATACTCTTAGATGTTTTATCATAGTAAGGAACGAATACAATATTTTCAATTTGGAAATGCACTATTCAGGGTTGGGCATTAAAATAAAAGCAAACTGATATGGCAAGGCATTAATAATAAAAGCAAACTGATATGACAAGTCCAACAACAGATAACAGATGACCTAAGGTTTTAATGCAGGTCATTAGACTCTGCCTGCTCAGGACCTTGCATATAGAATAATAGATAGTTTTCACTTTTAAAACAGAAACAGACTGAAATGCAGATGGCCTCATGTATACCCGAACTAACATGGCAAGAGTTTCAAGGTTAGATTTCACGCCTTTGACAAATAATGAAAGTTTAAAAGAAATTTGAGAAGCTAAAACATTTCAGATAACAGATGACCTAAGGTTTTAATGCAGGTCACTAGAGATTCTGCTCAGGACCTCGCATATAGAATAATAGATAGTTTTCACTTTTAAAACTGAAACAGACTGAAATGCACATGGCCTCATGTATACCTGAACTAACATGGCAAGAGTTTCAAGGTTAGATGTCATGCCTTTGACAAATAATGTATTTAAAAGAAATTGAGAAGCTAAAACATTTTATTTTATAGTACAAACTTGGTCCACACCATCAAAATTCGAAGAGCAAATACATGAAGGGATGAAATTGCCAGCTAAGCTAATCACAGTAAACATCACGCGAAAAAGAGTGGAAGTGTAGGATATTATTGTGTTCTGCCTTTTGAACTTGAAAGGAGGTGATTTCCACGCATATGGATGGAAGATAACGGTTTGTGATGTGTGGACAGTGTTGCAAGCTATAGAATAGGAAATTCAGTACGTGAGAAAAATAAAAAAATAAAAACATGCATTTTGTCCCATAACGGTGCTTTTAGGGGTTTTGTCCAATTTTGAATTGACCAGGTTGTCAAAAATCTGTTTAAAAGTTTCAGATTGATAAAAACTGTGCTGAATGGGTAGATTTTGGCAAATGGTGGGATCTTTCTTATAAGATTGAGATGGTTTCAGCTTTTTTTCATTAACTATCGATTCCATTTGTAATTAGTCTTTAAAGTATATATCCTGGGGAATATATGTTTGTATTTTGTTTGTTTGTTTGTTTTTTTTTTTCAGTTTGTCACTGCTCTGCTGTTTTGCATGGGAGCTGTGTAATCTTGTACTGAACCTCTCTCCAGTTTTTGTCAATCTTGAACTTCCAGTTGAATTTTTGATGATGGTTGCACTAACCTAATTGAATAGCTGCATCAATGAAATATAGACATAATTTTTCTTTTAAGAAAATAAAACATCTGCAAACCACTTGGAATCTCATCAAATTTCAATTTTATCTTTCACCAGCATGATGAGAGACTGTAAGAGTTCCTTCTGTAAAACTGAAAATGAGCTCTTTCCGTAAAACTGAAAATGAGAAAATAGCAATGAAAATTGTTTTTTTAGTTGAATAGGTAATGAGAAAATAGCATTGAAAAATGTTTTATTAGTTGAACAGGTAGGACATGTGAAAAACACGTCCTAGTGTCAATGTCTGACACAGGATACGGACACGATATTGTTATAGAGTTTGTCTTCTTAGTTAATAAAAGGTATTTTCTCCCTTCCTGAATCGACAGCTTAGGTTGATTGCAAGGGGCTCACAAGGGTTTGCGAAGCGTTCAAGAAAGAGGTGGCCATAGGAGAAGGAAAGTGCTTCCGATACTGTGAAAGTTAGATCACATAGAACAGATAGTGAATGGGGGCATGTCGCTAGTGGACAAAGGAGAAGAAGCCAGCTTCCAAAGAGAAGAAGGTTTTAGTTTTCAACTGGGTTATATAGCCCAGAAATTCTAGTGTAGTTGTTGGACACAAAATTATAAAGGAACTCACAGTGACTGGAACTTGCCAATGAATTAAAGGTAAGAAGAATTTTGTGATGTGACAGGCCTAGGAGGCTGCATGTATGTAATTTGATTTTCTGATTAATAAGAGAATGTGTCTGTTGTTTATTTTCCACCTTTGTGTGTGCATGCATTGGTGATTTTGTGTCTATGCTTACATGTTTAGCATTGTGCATGGGTAGAATTGTATCAGGGTGTGACGATATTTTGCTCTGCACCACACTTTGTTTATGGTCAACTCACAACCTGCTGTATTTTTGTGCCTAGAAATTTGGCAATATGATGGCACACTAAAAGCTACCAGGGAATACGACTTCATTAAGATTAGGCTTCCTTCAACATTCAGCTTAAATTAGGCTGACAGCAGGGAATACGACTTCATTAAGATTAAGATCGACTTCATTAAGATTAAGATTCCTTCAACATTCAGCTTAAATCAGGCTGATAGCCACAACCTCCTGCTAGCAGTAAAATGCGCCCATAACTTGCAGCAGGCCTCTACAGGAGCAATAATGAGTTGTGTTGTGGTGTACAGAAAATTAGATACGACACCTCACAGGCTTTATTTAGCAGAATTCCTGGGGATGAATTGCAGGAGCCTACTGCAAAATTAATTATTGAAATAGAATATATACCCACAACAGGCCTTTCCAATAACAGAACATATATTTGGAATGGACTTAAAACTTGACACAAGGTATTTAGCATTTAGTACAGCAATGGATTCTAATTTCATACAGTGGAGTTCTTTTTAAACACTAAATGTAAGCTCAGATAATTAATAATTCAACCTCAAAATGAAATGGAAAATTAACAAATATGGAAATTCTGTAATCACTGCAAAAATTTCGAGTTCTTTTTAAACACAAAATGTAAGCTCAGATAATTGATAATTCAACCTCAAAATGAAATGGACAATTAATTAACAAATATGAAAATCCTGTAGTCACTGCAAAAATTTCAAAGAAAGGTTGAGAACATCCTGGTGTGGTGGCAGATAACTGATATTCATGGACAATTTGTGTAGATGTGCAGGTGTGTGGTGTGGCCTATCACACCATTTTTGTGCCGAGAGGTGCTCTACAACCCTCTTTACTCTCATACCATTTTTGTGCTGAGGTGTTCTATAACTCATTAGGGGTAGGATGTTGGTGTGGCCTCTTTACTATCACCTTTTTGGTGCCGAGAGGGGTTCTACAACCCTCTTTACTATCACACCATTTTTGTGCCGGGAGGGGCTCTACAACACTCTTTACTATCACACCATTTTTGTGCCAAGAGGTGCTCTACAACCTATTAGGGTGTGTAGATGTGCAGGTGTGGTGTGGCATCTTTACTATCACACCATTTTTGTGCCGAGAGGTGCTCTACAACCCTCTTTACTATCACACATTTTTTGTGCCGAGAGGTGCTCTACAACTCATTGGGGGTAGATGTGTAGGCAGTAAATGTTAGACATAAATACATAAATATGTTTAAATTCAATTTTTCCGTATTGTAATTGTGTGTATTAATTAAAAATTATGAACACTTTCTTTTTTAGGTAAAACAAATCACAATAACAAATAAGTAGTGGTTATAAATTGACATCCATTTTGCCATATAAATTAAAACACTGCCATATTTAGATTTAATTAATGAGCACATAACAATTCAATATTACCATATAACAAAATTTTTAACCAAGAATATTCACCCCATTTTAACATGGATATTATTATCGTCTATATAAGTTTTTTTACAATACTATAGGCCAATATCATAGTTTATCAATACCACCTACCCAAAAAAAACTATAACTCATTTCAATATATATATATATATATATATATTTTATTTAATTTTATAACATATTTTAAATTTTTTACAATAACATATATCATACTAGATTATATATATATGTATATATATTATTTTATTTAATTTTAATGACATATTTTAAATTTTACAATAACATATCATACATAGATATTTACCCTCATTTTTACCAAAATATATAATTTACTTGAAAATCAACTTTGTTACATACTATCAAAACCATGGTTTTTTAATGCCACTTGCCCAAAAACTGTAAGTGATTTCAAATATTATATATATATATATATTTTCTTTTCTTTTCTTTATAACATTTTTAAAAAAATTAAATCTTAAAAAGCAAAAACTAGGAGATTTTGTTAGTGATGTAAACATTTACATGTGGCATCAAAAAGTTAAAGTAGTTGCCTAGAAAAGCGTTTCTCCAATCCATTTTGTAGAAGTGTAATATTTAGTAAACATTTTCATGGGTCAAAATAAAATAAAATAAAAATTAATAATATCATCAATAAAACATTTTGATTGTGTGAGAAATAGAATAGAAACAATTATAATTATAATTAATAATAAAAACCAGTTTAGATCTATTTACTTTTGGATCTACTAAAAGCTCAAAGAGGAATTTAAATCTTTTGAGATGCAATTTTTTTTTAGAGTGTGGAATTAAATTTTTTGAGATGCAAACCTCTTTTAGAGTGAAAGGAGATTTGATCGGGCACTTGGTAGATTCAAAGTTAAAATAGATCTAGGTTTAATTAAAAAATAATAAAAAATAAAAGTAATTGTATGAAGAGGCGCTATCAACCTAATATATAGAGAGGTAATGTCAAGTAAACATTTTGACTTGGTCAAAATAAAATGAAATTAAAATTAACATTAAGTGAAATTAAAAAATAAAACAAAATAAAATAAATGACTATGTTCTTGATGGAGTTGTATTAGTTTGTTCGTATTGTTGAAATTTTTTCAATTCTATATAGTTAACATTATCCCTCACTACGAGCTTCGAGAGTGGATCAATTTGACATGTATGACATGTATGATGCAGGGGGGCAATTAGAGAGTACTTTCATGTGTTGAAGTTGCCGACGATGTTAAAAATAGCAAGTTTGGGCAACCCATGTTGAGAAGCCGAATCAAAAACATTCCCCAGGCACTCGGCGAAGTGAAAAGGATGTTGACATTCTCTGTTGATGGGCAGCTTGGGTTTTCCGATGGGCACAATTTACAAGTTAAATTGTGGCGTCACTAGATTACTCCATTTATGAATGGCATGGGACTTAAATGCTCGGGCATCTAGGGTACAAACCTTGGTGGATCTAGTTTGGTTGGGTGTTAAATGCTCGGATCACGCCATTTGCTTTGAGCTCCGGTGCTGCAAACTTGGATTTAAGAGTGTTGGTAGACAATTTATTAACACATTATCAATAAGCTCATTCCTAATCAGTGTTAGCCTCAATACCATTTAGTGGAGTGTCTTTTTCATTTCCAAGGATTTGCATTATTTTTTTTCTTAGCGTTGTGGTCTTTCATTGAAGTTGGAATTGTTGTTTGGGGGCAGCGGATTGCTAGATTCTACCAACGAAAATCTGGTGAAAATTCATGTTAAATTTGAAAATTGCTAGGTTATGGTTTTGCAATATTCTAAGAGAATTATTGATGATGACTCAAGTTAATTTTTCAGTGAGCATTCTCTCTTTGTGAGCATCCTCTCTTTGTGATGGGTTTGTTAAATGTGGATATTAATATTGATACACTTTTTAATATGGATTTGAAACTCATGTTTGATGAGGTTTTATGTGATCTTCCCGCGAGCAAATTTTAGTTAAATTTGTGATTTTATTTGTTAGCAAAAAATATGTAGTTTGTGGGTAAATATAAAAATAACGCTAAAGTTTGAGTGTTAAATCAAGGTGGAAATGTAATTAAGTCAAATGGGAGAAAACACAAATAATCTCTTTGCAATGTTGCGAGGTCGAGTTTCGATGCTTTGAATGCAATTATGTAGAAGTAGATTAGTAGAAACTGATCACAACTAAGTCAGAAGTTGGTCCATCTTTACATTTCGACAAGTCTTGCGAGCAAGGTCTCGACCTCGACTCTATATCGTGGACTTTTAAATAGCCGGGGGATTGGAGTTCTATTGGCATAAACATTTCGCCGGCGAAGAAAATAACCTTGACCTCAATTGGCCCCGAGGCATAAACACAAGCATGTGTTAAGTATTAAAAATGAAATTAAAAAACAGGTGTTTGCACTGGATTGCAATGACTTTTAAATGCATTATTTTATGCAAAGTGAAGACCATTGGTCAAATTTAGAGAAGTCACACAAAGAAGTAGAGTATATTGAACTATTTATGGATTGAGGTATCACGAGAAGCAACGAAACATGCTTGTATGTGAAAATATACAAAATATTTGTAGCATAATTACAATGGGTATGTGTGCTTTTAAATGTTCCCACAAACAGAAAACAAGTTAAAATATGGAGTTATATGAAATTGTAAGGTAGAATCTGACCACAAGAAGTAGACCGGTAGAAATTGACCACAACTAAGTCAGAAGTCTGCCCATCTTTCCATTTTCACAAGTGTTGTGAGCAAGGTCCTGATCCTGACTCCATGTTATGGACTTTTAAATAGCCAGGGGAGAGGGGGGTTAGGGAGGAGAGGCGAAGTTCTATTGGCAGACAAAGAAATAGAGTATATTGAACTATTTTAGGATTTTAACTTTCTAAAATTTGCGAAGTTGGAAGTCGACCCATCTTTCAATTTGCACGAGACTCATGAGTAAGGTACTGACCCCAACTCCATATTGTGGTCTTTTAGATAGTCAGGGGGTCGGAGTTGTATTGGCATAAACATCTAGTTGACGAAGAAAATAGCCCTGAACTCAGTGGGGCACGATGCATAGACACAAACAGGTGTTAAAAAAAAAATTGTTCACAGAACTAATAGAAATTTCCTCAAAATGCAATTTTGTGGGGTGTTTTGTTTAATAATCAATATAAAAACTTCATGTTTTCCTATAACTCTTATCTAGAACACTGCTTGACATATTGACCAACTAAGAAAACAAATTTGCATAACATATATTCACCGAGCTTTATGGTTTATAAACTGAGTAGTCTTGGGATGCTTCCTGCTTCTTGTTGTTGTTGTTAACTGAGTTCTCCCCTTCACTGCTAGTGGCTTTGCTTTTATAGTAGTCCACTGCTTCCTCTAAGTGCTTGCACTTAGATTTCAGACCCATGATTTATTCTTTGTGAACTACCATATTGCGCTTTTGGAAACCGTATTCCATCCGCATTTCACTTCGGAGATCCTTTAATGATTATTGTAAGTAGTGTATCTTGATCTTATTTCCCTTGCATGTCGGGCAAGAGTCATTCCTCGCTGCCTTATCAATGGGATTGAGCTCCATTTTATTGCTTCTTTCTCTTGCTTTGCTTGTCTCTCTGATTCTTGTTTTTTCTGCTGTAGGTTTCCTTCTACAACTGCGTGCTAGCCTTTGAGCTTGTGCAGACCTGCCTTGTTGAGCGATGTTCTGGCTTGATTGAAAGATAGCAGAGACCTGGATGACGAGCTTGGGGGTCTTTTGAAAAACGACAATGGTGACAATTTGGAGATAGGCAAGGGACTGAAGGCCAGCAATGTGGCCGAGATTATAATGAGGTTGGGGGATGGTCTGCGGAAATGGAGGATTGAAGATAATATAGAGATCAATTGCGGCGATGGGAGGGTCCTGAGCGTGCCGAGGTGAGCTAGAGGCAAGGCACTGTATGCCAGTGGTGCGACCGAGAATACAATGGGACCGGGGGATGATCAACGAAGATGGAGGAGTGGAAATGATATAAAGATCACTAGCTGCGATGAAAGGGTGTTGGGCATATTGAAGTGAGACAGAGGGTTGTGCGATGGAGAAAACAGAATTCTGAGAGCTAACAACTATGGAATTATGAAACAGAGAGGGATTGAGAAACTCTCTGCGCTCGACACAGTCATAATTGCTAATGGAAACCTTACCATTCCTCTTATAGCCCGTTTTGCCTTCCCTGGATCTACAGTTGGAGGCTGTCGCTTGTGAGCGATCGTTCTTCCTAGATTTTCTGCCACGCTTTTTCCCAGTGCATCTGATTTTTCTCTCATGAAACTTGTGATCCGAGGTGCCTTCACTGACATCTTTTGTGTGCGACTCCCTGCTGTCATGATTTTTCCTTTGACTGTCCAAGATTTTTTGGTTTTCTCATTGGCTGTAGATTCTTTTAATTGCTTTGCTTTCTATACTTTGATTTTTTCCTTTTATCCGCCTGCTTTGTCCCTTGGTATTCCAGAACTTTGGGCTTATCATTTTTCAATGGTGATTATGACACAGTGTGATGATATTCTTCTTGATTCTCTCTGACTATTCCTTCTTCTTTCTCCACAACTTGATTTGCATGGTGGTTCGCTTGCTAGTTATGTATCCTCAGGACATGCTTGAAGGTTGTATTTCTGGAACCTACTAAATTACTTCTGATTCTTTTGATGATTCTACTCATAAACTTGTTGCTTGGGCTCTTGTTTCGAACCATTACCTCAACTATGATGGTCGAGTCTTCTATAATTATAGGATTTTGGATTTCTCTTTTTTTTTAATCAGTTGTGTTCCCATCAGTAGACTGTATGCTTCCGCCTGCTTATTTGACATTTGTCCCAGTGCCCATTCATAGGTGACTATTTTTTCCTCATTTGGATCGTAAATTATTCCACCAGCTCCTGCCTTTCCCGGATTATTCTCTGAGGCTCCATCAAAATGGATACAATCTCTGTTTTGTCGTTTTTTCCAGCTTTCCAGCTCCTCTTCAGTGATTCTTAATTTCTAGTTTTTTTTTGAGTTTTCTTTTATTTGTCCCTTTTGACCATTGTTGTCTAAATTGGCTTTGGATCCAGTCCCTTTCCTCTTGTTGGAAAATATTATAGTCCGTTGGTGCAGTTCCTTTTGCGTTGAGAATTTCGAAAGTCAGTGCCCAAGTTTTTGAGAGTGTTTTCCCAATTCCTGGGTTTTGGTTTTTGATGATGCACTTATTTCGAGTCAGCCAAATTTGCCAACATAGGACTGTTGGGATACATTTCCATATTCTTAGAAATGTGGCTTTCTTCTTTGTTGCATAAGGGTATGCTTTCTCAAGAGTTCCGAGGAATTCCAACAATGGTTTTTTGAGGTTTATGTTAATTTCCAATGACTGTACAAGCTGCTCCCAGCACACTTTTGAGAATTTGCACTCTTGGAATAGATGGTGGATGTTTTCTTCCGCTTGCTGGCATAAAGGGCATCTTGATGGCCCTTGGAAGCCCCTTTTTTTAAAATTTTCATTGGTCAAAATCTTCCCTTTTAAAAGTATCCATATGAAAATTTTTATTTTTGGAAAACTTTCGGATTTCCAAGCTAGTTTCTACAAGTCTCAATCTTGATGATCAATTTGCTCTTGGGGGATATTATATCTAGATTTCACTGTGTACTGCCCGTTGCTTGGATCCCATAGATAGCGGTCTTCCTTATCATAGTGAATTGGGGTTGCCCCTTTTAAATGTTGTTTGATTTTTGTCCATTGCCCTTCCAGATTTGTTGGCATGGCTGGGATTTTCCACACCTGCCATTCCTTTTGATTCCATAACGAGATTGAATGTAGAGTGTTGAATCCTCTTCCTTTCAACCATTCTTGTATGCCTTCAACTTTGGGGTAATTCTCAATTAGGTCTTTTTCCATGATCCTATCCTCCCAAATCGAGATTGTTTTTCCATTACCTAGAATTTTTGAAATGTGGCTACTCATCAATGGGATTACTTTTTTGACTAGATTCTATACTTGGGTACTTTGTCTGATTGGGATGTTTCCCTTCAGCAATTTTTCCTTGGATCCATACATGTATTTGTTAATGAGATTTTTTTCCACTAGCTCCCTTTACCTGTAATGAGTCTCCACACTATTTTCATTCCAAGCGCTGCATTCATGAGTCCAGGCAACCAGATGGATAACCCTCCTTTTTCATATGGTAACACTACTTGTTCCCACTTGACCACGTTGAACTTCTTGTTTTCTTGCTTCCCACCTTGCCATATGAAGCTTCTTAAGATTAACTCCATATGTTTGCGGGCGCTCGCTGATGCCATGATTATAGCATATTGATAAATTGACAGTGCAACAATGAGAGCTTTAATTACTATCATCCTTCCAGCCATGTTTAACCACATCATTTCCCAATTCTTTATCTTAGTTTGCATTTTTTCAATTTGTTTTCTCCATATTTCCGCTTTCATGCTTTCTTTTGAGATTGGGAGTCCCAAGTAGAGGAAATGGCTCCATTTTTCTTTTGTTGGGATTTCCATGATTTGGGATATCCTTTGCATGATTCTAGGCGAAATATTCCAGCCATAGATCCTGCATTTTGTGTTGTTTAATAGCCCACCTGACCCCTGAAGAAATTTATCCAGAGTTTTTTTTAATCTTCTAGCTATTATTGTTGATGCTCCTCCCAGCAACAGAGTATCATCCGCAAACAAGGAATGGTTTATAGTTTTTATTCCTTTTGCTATTCTCAGCGATGTTATAGTTTTTTCTTTCCTCTAGGCTTCCAAAGCTCTGCTTAAGGTCTTTGCCATTATTATGAAGAGAAAATGGGAGAGAGGGCAACCTTGCCTTAGACCTCTAGTGCTTTGGAAGAAGTCATAGGGCCTTCCATTTATGAGATGCATTCCTGAATCACTCTTGTTATTTCTTTAGGGAAGCCAAGTTTTTGAAGGATAACCATTAGATATGGGTGGCTGACTCTATCAAAGACATTTTCCTGTCTAATTTGATTATCATACTCTTTTCTTGCTTTTGGATACTGGTGTGGACAACTTTATGGACAATTATGACATTATCAATAACTTGCCGGTTTGGCACAAACCCTCCTTGATTTTCTGATATGATTAGGGGCAGCACTTTCTCAATCCTATTTGCCACTATTTTTGTTATTATCATATAAGAGGAATTACAGAGAGAGATAGGCCTGAACCTATTAAAAGTGGTGGGATTTGCCTCTTTTGGGACAAGGGCCAGATAGGAGGATTTTGTGTTGCCTCCCATCTTTTTTTTTTTTGAAAACATTCTTCACCATTCTTATGAAGTCCTTTCTGATTGTATACCAATGATTTTTAAAGAAGGCAATGGTGAAACCGTCTAGATCTGGTGCTTTGTCTGGATGCAGGCTCCATATGGCCTCCACTATCTCTTCCTCTGTTGGTTCTTTTGCACAAATCTGCATTTTGTTTTGTTTTTTTTTTTTGTTTTTTGTTTTTTTTTTGTTTTTTGTTTTTTTTTTTGTTTTTTTATTTTATTTTATTTTATTTTCTTTTTTGTGCGCTGCAAAATTTATTCATGCTCAGCCGTTTCTTCTGTTGCTGACAGTAGATCTTTGAAGTGCTTATGAGCTGCTTTTTTATTTCTTCTGCTCCTTTAACTTCTTGGCTTTCCACTTGGATCTTTTCTATCTGATTTCTAGCTCTTTTGGTTTTCATAGTATTATAAAAAAAAGAAGTGTTCTTGTCCCCTGCCTTGAGCCATAAACTTCTGGACTTCAGTCTGGCCTCTTCTTCTTCTTTCATGTTTTCCCCGTAAATCTCCCAAAAGATTTCTTTCTCTTTTAAGTAGTCCTGCTTGCTCTCTTCTTTGCCCTCTTTCTCCGCTTGCATGCTGTCCATTTTCTGTTGGAGCTCCTTTTTTTTTTTTATTAATTCGTTTGATCTCGCCCATTCTTTTAACTTGACTCTTACATTTTTAATTTTTGTCTCCCATATGTAGTGAGGTGAAACTGTTACTCTTGGTTCCCATACAGTTTTAACTAACTCGTTGATTTCTGTGCTGCTGTCCCAGGGTGAGCTATATCTGAAGGGGAGGGGGCCTTGGTTCTCCATTTTGCTCAATATTATTGCTACTGGTTTATGATCTGATGCCGTGGTGTGAATGATTTTTGATCTGATAGAGCTGTAACCTGCTGCTATACTTTCATGGATTAATATTCTGTCCAACCTTTCTTTAATATTGCTTTTGCCTACTCTTTTATTGTTCTAGGTGTATTTCCCATTGTTTGGGGGAATGTACAGAAGGCTGTGTTGCTCCATGATTTTTTCTAGAGAGTTCTTGGAGGGATCCATTTGATAAACTCCTCTAAATTTTTCCTCAGTACTTCTTACCAGATTTAAATCTCCTCTTAAAATCACCTTCCCAACTTGTGTTTCCTTTAATATTTCCTTCAATATGGCCCAACACTATTCTTTATCCTTATAGTGGTCGGGGGCATATATATTTATGACCCTATATCTCTCTTTTGTGTTGGTTTGCCCGAGGTCCGTTATTATCCAACGCTGATCTGTTTTCTTTTGGGTTAATTCCCATATACCTTTTTTCCATATTATGCATATAACCCCTGACGCTCCTGTGGCCTGTATTGCTTTCCCTTCGTAGTTTCTGAACTTTTTTTTAAGATTTTCAGTGTCTTGATTCGCTGCCTTTGTCTCTTGGATCATTAAAATATCTGGGTTTTCATTCACTAATATATCTCTTGGTGCATTTTCTTTAATAGATGTCCCCATTCCTTTACAGTTCCAGGAGACTATTATCATTATTTACTTGCTGGGTGGTGCATGGTTCCCTTCCCCTTTTGATAACTTTTCTCATTGTTCCCTGTACTTTTTCTTAGGAAAGTATCCATAGGTTGCTGCATTCCTAGAGCCATTTCTTTTGCTGCTGCTTCGTCTCTTAGTTCCTTGTTTGTCTTCCTTCCCACTTTCTTTTGATTTTTAGTGTTTGGGAATGCTTCATTTGCTTGTTTTCTAGTTACGATTCTATCCACTGAGGGAGGCGGAGAGTGGTGGGCATTTGAGATTCTAGGGGAGTAAGGAGATTGGGAAGGATTGGGGGAGTGAGGGGTTCTGGATCTAGATCTATATCTAGATTTGGGTTTAGGGGATGATGAAGCAGAGGGATCCAGTGGGTCGAATGGATTAGCAGAGGCCAGGTCTACATTTGGCGAGAGAGGTTGAACTTCAGTGGATGTTGAGGGCTGCGAAAGTGGCAACATTGATTGTTTGTTTATTGTTTATTGTTGTTGTTGTTGTTTTTGTTTGTTTGTTTGTTTTGTTTTGTTTTGTTTTTGTTTTTGTTTTTGTTTTTTGTTTTGTTTTTACCTGTTCCCATTTATTTTCCAGATCCTCCTTTTTTTCACTTTCATTTTCTTTTCTTTTAGTGCATCTATTTGCGAAACGACTATATTCATGACATACTTTTAATTTGAAGGGAATTTGTTCGTAGCCCAGCTGTTGTATGTGCGTCCACTGGTCCACTTTGATTTTGATGGCTTATGGGAGTCCTCTTCCTAGATCCACTTCAACACATATTCGGGCGCATGCATGCATATTTTCCTTTGGCTCACATCTGTCGATGTACTTCCCTATTGCGTTTCCTATGGATTTAACTGAATCGTCTCCCAAGTAGTGGAGAGGGAGATGCAACAATCTAACCCAGACAGACACAATGCTTGGGACATCCATTTCTGGGTCAAAGTTCGTTGTCCATCTATTCAGATACAACCCCCTTGTATCCGTAAAATATGGCCTATTCTTGAATATCAAGTCTTGATCCTCCTTGGTCTCGAAATGAAAGGTGTAATATCCTCTACCATAGAACCTAATCAAAATTTTCCCATTTATTGAAGCTGACCAATTTTGTTCTACCCATTTTTTGGACAGTCTTGGGTGATGGCCACAACCCAGTGAATTGCCCTACTAAGCCTCGTTCTGCCAGGGAGAGTGTTGCTTTTCGTGGGAGAGCCGAAGGGAGTGATATCTCTAGTATTTCTTCCATTCTTTTAACAAACTTTGAGATTGATGGTCTGTTCTTTGTCAATCCCATTGCTGAAATGAGGGAGGCAAAAGCTCTGGCTATTTCTTCCGATTCTTGGTGGTGATCTGTGTGATGATCTTGTTCTTTGATGGATCCATGTTGCTCGAACCTCAATAGCAGAAGGCCGTTGAGGGCAGCTGCAAACAGATTCGTGCTTGCTGCAGGAGGGTATTACGATCTCTCTCCTTACAAGGTGAAGTCGGGCCTCAGCGGCAGGAGGCCGCTGAGGAGTAGCAGGGGCTGTGGCTCTGAGTGCTACAACAACAGCTAGGGCTGCACGCCGACATCCTTGGTAGCTCTCATCATAGATTATGACACAAGCATGTGTTAATTATTAAACAAAAAACAACTGTTAACACTGGATTGCAATGGCTTTTAAATTCATTATTTCATGCAAAATGAAAACTATTTGTCAAATTTAGAGGAAGTAGACAAAGAAACAGAGTATATTCAACCATTTATGTATTGAGGAATCACAAGAAGCAAATAATTCTCATGTCTATTCCTGCAACCAGGAGCAGAGTTTTCAGAGGGTGTAAATATAGAGTTCGGAGGAAACAAATTGCTAAATTCTACCAACAAAATTCTGTTAAGTTTTCGATGTCTCCAGGACTATGAAAATTCACATTAAATTTGAGAAATGCTAGGTTATGGTTTTGCAATACGTTGAGAGAATTGTTGACGTTGACTCTCGGTAGTTTTTTGATGAGCATGCTCTTTATGCGTTGGGTTTGTTAATTGTGGATATTAATATTGATACATCTTTTAATTTGGATCCGGAACTCATGTTTGATGATTTTTTTTGAGATCTTCCTGCAAGAAAACTCTGGTTTAATTCGTGATTTTATTTCTTAACAAAAAAATTATGGAGTTTGTGGAGTAAATATAAAAATAATGCCAAAGTTACAGTGTTAAATCGAGGTGGACATGTAATTAAGTCATATGGAGTAAACATAAATAATCTCAAATCAATGTTGCAAGGTCGAGTTTTGATGCTTTGCATGCAACACTGTAGAAGTAAACCAGTAGACACTGAGCACAACCAAATCGGAAGTTGGTCCATCTTTGTATTTCCACAAGTCCTTTGAACAAGGTCCCAACCTCGACTCCATATCGTCTACTTTTAAATGGTCAGGGGTTCAAAGTTCTATTGGAATTCAAAATGAAATTTTGTTTAATAATTATAAAAGCTCAATGTTTTTTTGTAACATTTATGACGAAAATTTTCAGGAACTTAACTCTAAAATTTGCGAAGTTAGAGGTATACCCATATTTTCATTTTAAGAAGACTCGTGAGTGAGCTGCTGACCCCAACTCCATATTGTGGTGTTTTAGATAGTCAGGGGTCGAATCTCTATTGGCATAAACATCTAGCTGGCGAAAAAAATAAATCCGAGCTCAATCGGGTGTGACACATAGACACAAGGCGATCTAGAATTTATCCAGGACAAAGAATTAAAGGTATTACAGACACATGTGCGTGGATGTGCCTATGTTACTTTATGCAACGGTTCGATAAGATTGCGAAATACATAGACACTGAAGCAGTTAGAGAAAACACAAGAAGAAAACATGTAAATACAACAAGTTTAATAAGGAGTTCTCCCAATGCTCCTGGGCTACGTCTCCTAGTCCAACCTTCAATGGTGGCCTCTCTATTATGTTTTCAAAGTAAAGTTTTTACAATAGCGAGCTCAATTTGAGTCTCATTCAACAGATATAAATCAGTGGGATTGGACTTAGATCCCCCAAGTCTCTGGAGTACACAGACTCTCCTTACTGAATCTCGACCTCTATTGGTCATAATGGTATGAGTTCAATCTGAGACTCAATAGATGGCAGGCATATACAGAGGAGCTCGCTTGAACCTATCAAGCCCTTTTTGGAGTTCACAGACTCTCTGTCTCTCTCTCTGTCTCTATCTCGACGCTGCCTTTGCTCTGCAGGTCAACTCGACTTACTTTCTCTATTCTTTGCTCTTAGCTTTCTACTCGCTTTTCTCATTGCCTACTTTGTCTTTGTCAGTTCATGGCTTTAAAGCCAATCTGCTTTCTGACTGTTCGTTTCCGCTTCTCGGCGTTCTGGTTCTTCTGCCTCTGTCCGTTTGAATTTCCCTGTTCTGCATCATCATCACTGTGTAACGCTGCACAGGGAGGTGGCCACCTGTTTCATAACAAACTAAGTGTCAGTTCTCTTGGAAATGTTTGAATGGTTGTTATTTTCGTTTAACTCCTAGGTTGCCCACGAATATGATTCTCTTGCCAACTCATTGTTCATGCCGAACTTCAAACTTTATACAACTCAGCTTGTTTACCCCATTGAATCTGGTCATCCGTCGGATCACATGTCCGCCGTTGATTTGGAGCCTTCAGATCCTACGGTCTCCGTCCATATCGGGCGGGTAAGTTGCATGACGTATAACCATCTGATGTGAGCGGTTTTCTCTCTCTTTCACTGGATGCGTGGCACCTGATGTGTGGCATTGGGTGGGACTCAGTTGAAACCGCTTACCGCGTGAAGCCCTTCCGATATCCTACCGGTTTTCCGTGTGGGACCCGCCTCTAACGGAATCGATGAATTCTGTACAGTTTTTGACTTTTCGGGTCCGGGTCGCTCAGGGCTTTTTCTTCTCTGAGGGGTTTGCTCGATGATATGTGATTAGCGACTTGTCGCTAATCAGAAACCTCCCCCGTTTCACAAAAAGACCTCCCATTTTGCTGTTTCGTGGCAGCCCATGTTACCATGGGCCAATGGTCTGCGCACTTGACAGAGGGTCCTCGTTGCTCCGTGTTGTTCACAAATTACAACTGTTCCGAGGGTATTTTTGATGAGCTCGACCTTTGTAAGTCTTTGAAACTTTGGCATGAATTTTACAGAGTTATAAAAACTTAGAGAGTGTTTTATGATCCAATTCAGATCATGACGTTCCCACTGAAAAATATTTTGGACCACCAAAAGTTGGTTTTTAAGCATCCATCAAGTGAGGGTACAGATTCCTCGCTTGCCCAATTTCTATCCATTTCGCACTGCCTTATTTTGAATCGTTGAGCCCAATCCTAAGGTGCTCAACATCCCCTCTGCGCATAGTTCTCGCCTTCCTGTCCAGAACTGTATCTTCCTGCAATTCATTAAGATATTCAGGCAACAGATCATCAATAAAAGGCAATTGACTTTGCTCTTCGGGATCTTCAATCAATGAAGGTTCAAATAGTCTCAAGCTATTTGCATTGAAAACTGAGTAGATTTGTATGTAAGCTGGCAAATCAAGGCAAAAAGCATTTTCACCAATTTTCTCAAGTATCTTGAAAGGTCCATACCTTATTGGCTTCAACTTTTTACCTTCACCTTGCATTCTATCTTTACTGATATACATCCAAACTTGATCACCAACTTGGAAACTATGCTCAATCCGATGCTTATCATGCCTTGCCTTGTACTTGGCTTGGCTCTTTTCTAGTTGTTCCTGTATTGCTTGGTGAATCTCTTGGATTTGTTCAATGAACTTGGTTGCCTTGTCCACATCACTGTGTCCATCAACCGCTATGTCTTCCCAAAGACAAAATCCAAGGGAGGCCTTGGTGTGAAACCAAAACAGGTCTCAAAAGGAGATCTCTGTGTAGAAGAATGTTTAGCTCGGTTGTAAGCATGCTGCACATAACATAAATGTTCATCCCAAATCTTGGGATGCTTGCTGCAATAGCCTTTGAGAAACTGGATCACTGTCTTGTTGACCACTTCTGTTTGGCCATCTGTTTGCAGATGAAAAGCTGTGCTCTTCTTCAGTCTGGTGTTCATCAATTCCCACAAACTCGACCACAATTTCCCAACAAATCGGGTATCTGGATCATATATAATGGAAGTGGGTATTCCAAAATGAACCCATACATGCTGAAAGAACAACTTTGCAGTTTGTTCAGCTGTACTTTGTTTGTTACAAAGTATTAAAATACACATTTTGCTGAACCTATCCACAACAACATATAAATAGTCATGACCTTTTCTAGATTTAGACAGTCCCCCAACAAAGTTCATGGAAACACTTTCCCAAGGATGAGAAGGAACTGGTAGTGGAGTGTACAAGCCTAGTTTTCTATTGCTGGGCTTGCTT
>APFE031196349.1:225909-276469 GCA_000404065.3 Pinus taeda | reverse complement strand
CCCCTAGGTATATAACATTCCACCCCCCTTAACATGTTTCGTCCCTGAAACATGGGAGGAACACAAATAATAAGATCTACTCAAAAGAGTAGTCCACTCGTACCATGCACGTGCATCTAGCCATCCAAGAGAAAGGTGAACCCTTGATCTCGCTGGTGCCTCACTCGCTTGAGATGGAAGTTGACCTTGGCAGCTCTTCTATGTTGATGTGTAGTAGGTGGATCTTTGCTCCTCTTTATCTGTCATTCGGGGGTTATTGTCCTTGTGGCTAATTGGTTGCCATCTTGTTGGTTGTTTTCTTGCGGGGTGATGTGGGTGATGATATGTTGAAATTTTAACCCACGGTGTCTTTTTCTTTAATTCACCCCTTACTGGATCCTGACTGTTATCTGGTGCATGTTGTGGTGCCTGCTGTGGTGTCTTATCTTCCAATATTACTTCAACCACTGAGCCCTCATCTGATGTGTCAGCACCTGTAACCTTTTCTGCTTCAGCCTCTGTTTATGTTTGATTGTCGACCATAAACTACTCATCATCTAATGTGTAAGTGTCATTAGAGCTTTGTGCTTCTACCTCCATAGTCTCTGCTTGGGTCTTAATGGAAATATCTTGCAATGTAATTTTCTTCTTTTTAAAGCAGAGTTTCAGGAATTTCTTCTGCACATTAATATTGACAGTACCCACAGATTCCATCCAAGGATATCCCAAAACAACATCTTCATTAGCCATATCTGAAGCATAAAAATTAGAATGCAATACATACTTGTCCATAGAAATCTTCAAATCTTTATAAACTTGCACTTGCTCATTATTAACCTGTGTGCTCCATGTGTTTCATTGACACTTGTAATTTTTTTGCCAAGTTGACATTTATGAGATTTTGCTTGCAACTTGGATTTATAAACACAATGATTTTCTCCTTTTGAATCAATCCATGAACTTGCAATAAGGAGACACAAGTAGAAAATAACCCCTTACATGTCTCATTCTCCTTTTTTCTAGTATGAGACCATTTGTCTAAAAGGAATCTTTCATATTCAACATCTAAGAGTTTGAGCAACTGGTCGATGTCAAATGAACGCCACTATTTCGCAGCCTCATCTTTGAAACTAACGGGTACTATAGCCCTCCAAAATTTCCCATATTTGAACTTTAGTCTCTGTATGAATTCTTCAATAGTAGGGCTATCATCTTTCCTTATAAAATTAAGATCCGCCGTGAAGAGTGTTTTGAAGAAAATTCACTTATTTGGCAAAAATTTGAAATGGCCACAATTCCGTCAATATTGCTCAGAATCCCTATTATGACCTGTTTTCAGAAATGAAATGACCATTTTTCATCTTCCCATGTGATAGAAATCCCGATCTAGGCACTGGAATTTTAGATCCACGCTGCAACTCTCCCTCCGTCACCAAAAATTCTGAAAAAAAAAAAGCCGATTTTAAATCAGCGATATCTCCCTCATCCAGACTCTGATTCAACTAATTTTTTTTTGAAATTTGGTATTTTTTCACAAAGAATCCAGATCTGCAATTAGTTAGTTAGTTAGTTTGTTTTTTATTTATTTATTTATTTATTTATTTTTTTAATTTTTGTCGATTTTGCTCCAAAATGTGCAGATTTGCGCCGAAAACTCGCTGCCCCCCAAAAAAATGCCCGCAACACCACTGATTTTTAGATCAGCGATATCTCGTTCATCCGGACTCCGATTCAGCCGATTTTTATTTTTATTATTTTTATTTATTTTTTTAATTGGGCATTTTTTCACAAAGAATCCAGATCTGCAATTAGATTTTGCAAATTTGCCCAAAACGTACAGATCTGCGCCGCAAACTTGCTGCCTCGAAAAAATCTCTGCAGCACCACCGATTTTTAGATCAACGATACGCCTCTGATACCACTTTTTATAGATCTGATCTGAAAACTCGTCGCCCCAGAAAGTTCCTGCAAAATAATAAACAAATTCTCCACTTTTGCCCAAGAAAGTGCTCTGATACCACTTGTTATAGATCTGATCTGAAAATATATGAGAACACAAATATACCCAGAAATAATAAGACAAAAATAGATAGAAATGCTTGTTTATTGATCAAATCCTTAAGGTAGGGCAACACCATACATTCACTCCTTAAGGAAGGAGAGCACTCCACAAGCCATATGCCCATTCATACAATATTCCTTGACATCTCTCAATGGGGAGTCTCTAGCCTCTATATAGGCCTCATACATACAATACTATGGTTCCCTCAATACCATCTATGTAATACCATGGGCCCATTACAGTATTACTAACTACTTGTGGTCCCTTACATGATACAGGTTAACCACCTTATTTATTACTATGGCCCATCCCATTATTACATTATTCCCTTGGGTACCTCCCTTTGTACCCCATATTACCCCCCCTAGGTATATAACAAAAAACATATCGACACCCACAGGTGAAGCATTGAGAGCCTTGGGTCTTCGAGCAACAGTAACACATCACATATGACCCTAGGCACCTCTTGCACCTATGACATTTTTCCACTTTGCACTACATTTGATGATGATTCAGGATGATACACCTAGACCCAACATGATCCCATGCCGAACTTAGAACCATATGAGGTATGACAGTTAATTCAAGTCCCAGATGAGGATGGTCTCACCTTCAAAGACTTGGGAGGGCTAGTAGCACCTAAAAGTCCTGCAATGTTGGAGCAAAGTTTGACACTTTTTCACAATTGGAGACCCAAGGGACCACTCTTTGGCTCCCCAACTGGATTTTGAGGGACCATTGAGAGCCATTGATGGAAATTTGAGGGCTAATCCTTAAATGATGATTGTTAAATTCCACTACATCACACTTGGCAGCTTGTAGCATTTGGATCTTCCTTCATGGATGATGTCAGCCCTAGAGGCCTCATAACTCACACTTGTGGGATTTATTTAGCATTTATGTTGAGAGATAATGGGTTGGATTGCAACCCAAAGGACTATTGTGATTTAACTTGTCATGAGGGGGCTTTTTGGGCTAAAATTAGAACTCTTTCTCCTCATATAAATAGACGAGAGGTTCAATGTTATTCATCATCATCATTTGGGCTATTTCGACCCTCCTTAGGAGAATTTTAGCCTCTTGTATCTTGGGAAGATGTGATCAATGGATTACTTTGCGTATTGGAGCTATTTTATTGGTTTTGGAGAAGTTGTCTATGGAATGGTCATGCATTTTAATCTTCTAAGTGTACCTTGTTCTTGATAAATCTTTGAAATTTATGTCTATTGTATGGAATGCATTGATAATCTAGGGTTTTTATATTGTGCCCTAGTTTGTTGCATATCAATTGTTTAGAATCTAGATATCAATATTGTATGCATTACTCATACTGGAAATGTGAATGGAATTCCCCTTGGTGAACCTCAATTATATCTCCCCCAAGTGGCTTTGATCCCTCACAAAGACAATAGTTAGGGTTTGGTTGTCATGGCATCAAAATATCCTTACTCCTTTGCAAGATCTAGCTAATCTTAAGCATCAATAGACTCCATTAATCCAAGGATTAGGCACTGGCATTGTCTAGTTGGTAATCAAGTAAAATTTAATCCATAAATTCAATTTCGTCATCTCTCTCTTCTTAAACTCGGCCCTCTTAAGGATAAGTGGCCCAATTAGGGATTAGTACGAAATTTGCTAGGGAAGGGATTCTAGGGTTTGGAAGGATTCAAGATCTAGGGTTGAGTGGTTACCTTAAAATCATCCCCTTGTGGTGGCTAATCTCTCCATTCTCCCCAATAATTTCTCTTGTCCTAGTTATTTTTCCCTAGGAGAAACCATGTTTAGGTTAATCTTCAACTTGAGGGCTACTTGAAGGTTTTGTGCGCCATAACTTTGTGGAAATACATTGTGGGAAATCCTTTCTTGGCACCTTGACCTTAGGTCACCCCAACTCATAACATATCATTCAAACCCTAAGTCAAGCATACCCTAGTTTGACCTCTCTAAGGGAAGCAAGTTGCCTTCATCCATCACTTGAGCCTTGTTCTTAAGTAAAGCCCACCCTTAAGAGCCTATTATGTCACCTCATACATTTAAGCCTAGAATATATCTTGTGGGTGGCCTTTATAATGGGACTCCTCCCATTGGTGAAAATTGATAAAGAGCAGGGGGTAGTAGTTGTGGTGATAGTGGGTTACTACCTTATTGTTGCCACTTTATCTAGTTATTTCCCTGTAAGGTACCCCTCTAGAAGGCCTACTAGATTTTGTGCCAACATGACCTCTTTAGGGCTAATGCTTCAAAATTACTATCAGTTATTTTAGAAGGGACTTTTTTCTATTTGCTACCTTCTCAAAGCTTTCCTGTCCTTATTAGTCTTAGGTTTGGTTAGTTTGGGGCTCATTTTCATTGGACAATCTTGAAGGATATGTTCATATTCATGACATTTGCAACATAAAAATGGGATGTGTTCATATTCTATGAGTTTTTTCTATTCAATCTCTCTATAGCTTAGACATATCATGCTTAGAAGGGCCTTTAGCATATTGAGATATACAAAAATTATTGCATAAGAAGTACTATATCTATCCTGCTTAGTAGCTTCAAATGTTTTGACAAAAGGGTATTCCCTATTCCCTCTAGAGCCTTTAGGTTCCAAAATTCCTATGGCAAAGAATATAACTCAACCCATACAAATGTTGTAGAGAGGTGCTCTATTTTCGAAATAAATTTCTTAGACTATAATCATGGGTAAAGACCTATTGAATTAAAGAAATAAATGCCATGTATGGAAACTCTTTCTCGGTCTTTGAAATGATTAAGAGCAGTGGTGAAAAATATTTTCAATCTAAGTTTGAGGTGTATAATTTTGTAGAATTTTTCTCCAAATTAGCTAGCTCTGATACCATGTAGAACTTTTTCTACAGATCAACTAGCTCTGATACCATGTAGAAATTTCCCACCTGTAGATCACTTGGTAGTGTAATGTACTAAAGCAAAACACTTGATCTACTTCTACAAACAATTTAGTGAAAGCTTAATCAACCATGAGCAACATCAATAAAAACACATATAACTAATATGGAGAAATCAAACACACATAACACAGAAGATATAACAAGGGGAAAGCCCCAGCCTAAAACCCCATCTCTGTATTATCATACAAGTGGAAATATATTTGGATTACACAAAGCCTTAGCTCGGAAGCTATATAGCTCTCGGTACAATCCCTCTGCTGCTCATAGTCAGTCAAAGGCTTCTCGCAAACCCTCTCCTCTGCCTTCCAAGCCTCCTATTTCTATGCATAATTTTTCCTGGGTCCTCCAGCTACAACCTGTGTGATTCTCACCTCGCACACAACACTAACCTCTTAAATAACTGCACAAAATTGAAGGAGATAAATCCTCATCATGGATGGGCTTCCTTTATAGGAAAAATATTCATCCAACTGATAGTACACTGTCCCTTCTCTGATCTCAACTGGGTCTCTATCTGAACTGCCATGCATCAGTTATCCATGAGAGAATACTCAATTATCCTAAAATAATAGTTGTCACATGCATGCAAGCATTAACAAACTATATCTTATTATTTTAACAACTTGTTAAAATAATCTAACTGGACTTGACTAGTTAGAACTAAGTCAACTGATTCTCTCATTATAGAACTCATACTTATTCCCTCAATCAGTGGAGTAACTTAAGGATAAATTCCTCAATCAGTGGGACAACTCATGTGCATGCTCACAAAGACTTCAAATTCAAATTTCCTTAACTAATTAACTCAATTGAATTAATTAATTAATACTTCCAACTGCTGTTAAGACCAAGATTAATTTTACTTCCTATAGATAGACTAGGGACTGCTATAAATAGGAAGGGACCCAGAAATGCTATTTTTAGAACTTTCTATTTTTAGCAAATTCACCTCTCACCCAAGGTGGCCAATGACCTCACTGGCCAAACTGCTATTTTTAGACATGCTATTTTTAGCACATTCTAAAATTAACATTTCTTGTTGCACATTTTTCAACATGAGGGCCACCTAACCTTTTGGTTTGCACCTCACATTTACATGGTGAATGAGTGTTTTCTTAAAGTGCCAAAGCACCATAAATTTACAAATAATTGAATGGTCTTGCATATAGTCAACATGCTCCCCAATTTTATTGGAAGTAATCTCATATTTGGGGTTTTCCTATGTTCTCAAGAGGCACAATTGCATACTTCTATTGATCCTAGGAGCCTAACCAATCATTTTTTGTTTTTCCTAGTTGGAAAGTCAAGGGATTTTGAGTGGATGTTAATTTACCTACCACATTGGTCGTGTTACCCACCAAAAGTGGGTAACCCATAGGAGAAATTTTTTTGCTATCATCTCTTCCATTCGACTAGTTAACAACCTTTGATAGCCACTACTAGATGAAAACGATGTGCCATTTATATCTCCACCACTTGCATTAGTCATATGTTTCCTTGCCCATTTGGCAAGAGCAAATGTTGGAAGGTAGGCTTCTGATCAAAAGGTAATTTATTCATTTTGAAATTGGGTGCTTATTCTTCTTTGTATTTGGGTATTTGACATGGATTATGGGATAACTTGGAAGAAAGAGGGTTTTCGATTGTGATTTTGTTCCCTCACCTTAAATTGGGAGTTCATATTTCATCCTAGTCCAATGGGACCTCATGGACCAATGGGTATGGGAGGGACACTACTTGGGAAACCCGATTGAGATAGTGTAGCCCCATCTCTCCCTATCCCATACTTACCAATTTCCATATTACATTATAAATCCTATATTACATTATAAATCCTATGGTTGGTTTTGGGGACCATCCACAAGACATACACACCCCTTTGGAAGAGTAAGCACTTGGGACAAAGAGAGAGAAGGGAGGGAAAATTTGAGCTAGTGGAGGTTGGGCCCCACCAAGGGGAAAAATGAGGTAGCAAGCTTAAATAGGAGGTGAGGGCCATTGTTTGGGAAGTTTTGACAATTTTACTTGTGAACTAAATTGGTTATTTGAGTTGCTCAACCAAGTGAACACGGTGAGCTTAAGTCGATTGCAGATTCTTGGAATATTCGGGAATCCAACAGACATGAGCCCGGTCAAAAAATTGACCGCGCACATGTCCTTCGGATTCCCGAATTTTCTGGGAATTTGCAATCGACTTAAGGATGGCCAATTGAACATAGTGTTGTGTAGCACAAAGAGATTTCCGGGTGGAGATCTCATCTCTTACTTCGATGGACTTCGAGTGCCACCCTAGGGGAGTGATTGGACACCTTTGGAGACATTCCAGAGTAGAGAAAGGGAGTTTGCTTCCACTTCTATGCATTACAGGGATGCTGGACGAGAATTCAAACTACTCGAGGGAGTCAGTTGTGGAGTAGATCCATTGCCGAAAATTTTAGGGCTGAATTGGAGTAATATTTGGAGGAGATTTTGTGTGGTTTGGAGGCTTAGTGGTTGAAGGAATTAAGGGATAATTTGAGGAGTATTTTGCAGGCAATTTTGGGGAGTTTTTCTGGGAGATTGGAGGAGTACCCAACAGATCATTTCAGGCAGTGCGTTTAACCATTGGATTGGAAACTCGCACTTTTTGTGGGTTTTTCGGTGGCAGGGTTTGGGGCCAATTCCTTTCTGGGTCTCATGGAGAAGAAATAAGGGGGGTACCAATTGCATTTTTAGAGGATTCCAAGCACAGGAGTGACAAATATCACCATTTTCTTCCAGCAGCAGGAGCAAAAATTTATTGGGTTTGCGCAAAGCTTAGTTGGGCTGATTTTCCAGCACCTGGGTACTGATTTGTCAACCTGGGTTTTGCTTGCTTGTTGTAGCAAGCCTAGGTTCCTCCTTCTCTCACTATATTGTCCTTGTCCAAATCATAAGTTAATATATAAAGACCCAATTTTGGTGCCAATATATGTGTGTCTGATATTTTTGTATGTTTGCAATTTTTGGGTGTTGTTCATAAGCATGTTTTTTTTTTTTTTTTTTTTTTTTCACTGTTAATTTCCTATTAGGAATATTACAGTGGTATCAGAGCATGTCCTTGGCTAGTAGGGGGATATTAAAGTAGGAAGTTCCACCCAGGTATCAACGAGTCACCTTTTAGAGGGGTCGAGGTAGTGGTCAAAGTAGAGAAGGAGGGGAAGACCCATTCTTAAATATTGAGTTAGATAACTACAAAGAGCACATGGAGAACCAAGAGGATCCTAAGAAGCTTAGACAAGTAGGCCAAAGTTAGATTTTGGAGGAATTGTTGAGGAAAAATCAGCAGATGTTGAGGCAGGGTCAACTTATGATGCATTTGATGTAGCAGGTGATGGGATTACATGTGAATGATAGGCAAGAGGCAGAACCTCAAGGTGATGGGGTTTCCAGACTAGGGGGAGGAAGTTGTACACTTAAGCGTACATATCAACCACCTCACACTCCTTTGCGTGGCCAAATAGGCTATCCTATAATGCCCCATTTTGTGGATGAGCTTGAGTGGGAGAGGGAGCCTGACCCAATTGTAGATCTGGTGAATTCAGTTGCCTTAGGTATTGGCAAGTATGAGGGGCTTGACCCGAGGATCCAGAGAATGATGTCCCTTGGGGAGTACATCCACCTCAAGAAGAGGCGTACCACTAGAGCTAAGACACATTATAGAGGAGGGAAGTCCAGTCAAGAGGTTCAGAAGGTAGATGGGAAATCCACACTTCCCAACCATGATAGGCCAGCCAAAAATTCAGCCAGAGCATGGGTGCAAAAGCTAGACACTTTCCTCCATCTGAACCCCATGTGGGAGACACGCGCTATCTGATTTGCTACTTTTCACTTAGAGGGGGATGCCCAGGAGTGGTGGTACCATGGCCATATCACACTAGGGAACATTCATATCACCTCCTACACTAAGTTTACTAGGCGAATGATTGAGAGATTTGACAAGAAGGACCCTAATCTGCATTTCAGGGAGTTGGCCCTGTTAGAGCTCCAAGAAACTCTCCTAGGTTGTAGCTCGGAGATGCCTGGTAACATATAAATTCAACTTATTGTTGCAATGGATGAATGGCAGGAATGATGCTTGTTCAAGCCAGATAACCACTTCTACTTTGTCTCACTCCAGACATGCGTGAACACCCCCAGACTACAAGGCTTTAGACCACTAACTACTCACTGTTTAGAGATAAGGTGAATATGGAGAGTATTGACCACACCAGCAGATGCACAAGACCTTGTGATGGCCGGATGTAACCAGTAAGAAGCTTGTAAATCTATTCTACTAATGCACATACAGGATGACAACTCTCTGCCACTAGATAGAAAGAAACCCGGGTAACCTATTCAATGATACATTTTACAATCTAACACATAGATATGATGACAACTTTCTAGTGCTAAACCTTAAAGATCAAGAATACAACATATTAGGCGCAACTTAGAATAGAGAGGAAATGGAAAGTGAGCAGTTAACAAAAAAAGAAGCTTGTATTAGCTAAAAATGAAGACGAGACGCTGCAAGTGGAAAAATATCCACTGTCTCCAGAAGTTGAACCTTACATCAAAACATCAACCATCAACCCTGATTACATTTTGTTTCTAGGTATTTATAGATTTTAGATTACAGGGCACTTGGGCCAAATAGGTATGGAGGGGTCATAATTGCCCACCAACTGCATTTAACCACCTAATGGAGTCCCTGACTATGTTCGCTTGCTGTAGTGGGCAAATCAGATCTTCTCAGGTGCTGTGCTGTCCTCTTAGGCAGTTGGAGTGTTCGCATCAGCGAGTTTCCATAACTGATAAATGCTGTTATGGGGTCGTGCGTGTCCTTTCTTTCCCTGAGCCATACTGCCTGTTAAACATGGTTGTTGAGGCTTTACTGCGACTGGTACATGCATGCTGATCACCTTCTTCCTTTGGACGAACGGAGTGGTCAAAGGATGTGGGGTGCATGGGTGAATCAAAGAGTTAGATGAGCGAAGATAATGGCCGTCAGATCAAGGGAACGGATGGTGGGAATGGCTTTGCGGGAGTTATAGGACGAGGTGGGAGCGGATTGATTTCGGGCCGTTAGATCCGGGGTGGCTTGATCTAACGGTGATCGGGCGGTGAAGCTGCGTGGTAGTTAAACGGGCGGGGGGACAGGTTAGGCGGTAAATGGTATTGATTGCACCGCTTTGAGCATAAAGTGGTAAAAGGACAGGGGCGTGCGATCCCACTCAGAGGTTGACATGTAGCAGCGGATGAGAGAGAAAAATTGCTCTCATCACGTGCTAATGTTCGGGTGAGTTGCTGGTGCGGGGAGTGCGAATTCCGTCGGATCTCAGCGGGGATGATTGGACGGTCAAGAAATGGTTGTGCAGGTCTCTTTATTGGGTGTGATGGGAGCTGTTAGCTCGGTGGGGAAAATCAACGACTGAGATGAGGCGATAGGTTAAAAAGGCGCGAAGGCGTATGGGAGGGTTTTATGAGGGTTTACGCTTTGCGCTCGGGCTTAAGGAAAAAGGTGTTTTGTGGCTTTTTAAAGAAGAAATAGAGGAAATGGAGATGAAGGGAGATGAGCGGGGTAGAGAAAAAAGGTGAAAATGACCAATACGGGCCTCCTTTGAGCATAACCAACACAACCAAGCTTATCTCTGACCTTCAAAAACCATAGTTATATAGTAGAGCTAACACTAGCTCCTTCTGGGGATGAGATCCTCTCTGCGAGGTCTCAAGAGCTGTAGATCATTGCCTTTCCTACAAAAACCAGATCAACAAAATTTCCTAGTGTTCCATTGGGCATGGAGTCTAATTGAGCCTACACTAAAACTGATAAACAACATATTTACAACATTAAGGCCAAAAGAACTTAAATGACATAATATTTCAGAAATCACCCATTAACTGGGCTATAAAAAACCGTCTCTCCTTCCATGCTTTGCAACATGAAAGTATTGTTCCCTTGGATCTGAGAAATGATAAAAGGCCCAATCCACAAAGCATCGAACTTCCCATGGTTTCCTTTCTTCTCCTTGAGTGCATCCCATTTAAGAACCAAGTCTCCAACTTGAAAACTGTCTATCTTTGCCTTTTTGTCAAAGGCTTCCTTGATTTTCTTTTGATATGCTGTAGACCTGTCAACTAACTGATCCTTGATTTGATGAACTTCTGCTAAATCACTGATCCTCCTAGCCATATCATTTTCTTCATTTTGTTCTTCCTGCTAGAATTTTGCCACAGGGAGGGTTAACTAAATTGGGAATAGAGCCTTAGTGCCATATACCAGCTTGAATGGAGAATTCCCTGTGGATCTCTTGGTAGCCACTCTGTCAGCCCACAATGCATATTTCAGCTTGGAATCCTAGTTCATTTTGTTGTCTTCCAGCAGCTTTTTGATTATCCTTATTAAGCTCTTGTTAGAAGATTCTGCTAGACCATTTCCTTGAGGGTAATATGAGGTGAAATATACCAATTTAATGCCCATTGAGTCAAACATGTCCACCAACTCTTTTGCCCTGAATGCTGCTGCATTGTTTGTAACTAATTTTTGAGAGCAGCCAAACCTGGTGAACATATTTTCTGTCAAGAATTTCACAACCACATGGTGATCAACCTTCCTATTAAGGATGGCCTCAATCCACTTGGTGAAGTAGTCAGTGGCTACTAAGATCCATCTGTGCTGGCCACTGGAGTGTGGATTGATTTCTCCTATGAAATCCAAACCCCATTGCTGAATAGGGCCACTGGCATGTATTGGCTTTAAGGGCAGGGACTTCAACTGTTATTTTCCTTCAAATCTTTGACACTTGTCACAAGATTTAACAAATGAAAAGACATCAGAAAATAAGGTGGGCCAATAATACCTAGCTCTGAGGATCTTGTGGGTTGTAATTTTCCAATAGTGGTGTCCTCCACACATGCTGGAATGAAACTGCTACATGACCTCCATGGATTGTTCTTTGTCCAGACACCTCAAAAGAATTCCAGAGGGGTCCCTCCAGTAGAGCAGGTTTTCATGAATGCAATATTTGGCTGCCCTGATCTTGATAGTTCTAGCTTGGCTTGAGCTAAGGCTTGGAGGAATTTCTAACTTCAGCAAGAATTGGGCTATTGAAGAGTACCATTTACAAGAAGCTATATTTTTTGCCAATGACTGGTTCTGCCCTGGTCTAACTATTTATTTTGTCTGTCCATCTTTTGAAATTGTGTTTATTAGATTCATGTCTAGCACTCTGCAATTTTCTTCAGTCATTTATCTAGCAAGGCCTTGGCCTCTGACAAGCTTGGTAGGCTTCAGTTCTATGTTGAACTCGATAAGCTTTGCAAACCATTTAGCGCTTCTTCCATCAACATCTGGCTGCGTTAGGACATCTTTTACTGAAGCAGAGGGTACATATGCAATTACCTTGGAATGAAAAATGTATATTCTAAAAGATTTCAAAGATTTGATAAGATCATATGCCTATTTTTCAATGATATCATACCTCAGCTAGCATCCCTTAAGGTTTTGCTGAAGAATGCCACTGGATGCTCTGAACCTTCATCATCTGCTTGCAATAAAACTGCTGCAAGGGTGTCACCTGAGGCAAATGAAAATATATGGAACTCCTTGGTGTAGTTTGGGCTGATTAAAGTAGGAGCTTCCATAATAGCCCGTTTAATGGCTTCAAAGATCTTCTTGCTACCTCAGTCCATTTGATTTCTAACCCCTTTTTTAGCATGGAGGTGATGTGTTTTACTAGTTTTGCAAAATTAGGAATAAACCTCCTTACAAAGTTTATCTTTCCCAGAAAGGATTGGATATCCTTTTTTGATCTTGGGACGGACAAGGATTCTATTTCTTTCACTCTTTCTGGGTCAATTTTGACACGTGCAGCAGAGATAATGTGTCCTAACAGCTTGCCCTCTTCTAAAGCAAACTGTGACTTTTTAAGATTGACTAAAATCCCGAACCTCCTGCACTTCAGAAACACTTTCTTCAAATGCTGCAAATGGTCTTGATGGCTGCTAGAGTATACTGCTATATCATCTAGGTAGATCAAGACAAACTTATCCTTCTCTCCTACAAATGCTATATCCATAGCTCTCTGAAAGGTGTCTCTAGCATTCATCAGCCCAAAAGGCATCTTGGAATACATAAAAGTTCCCCATGCAGTGGTGAATGCAGTCTTTTCTTGGTCATCTGGATGTACAACAACCTGATTATATCCTGAAAATCCATCCAGGAAAGACATCGCTTTGGCTCCTGAGACCTTCTGCAACAAATGCTCCATCTTAGGCAAAGGATAATTATCCTTTTTGGAACACTTGTTCAAGTTTATGAAATCAACACAGAGCCTGATTTCTCCACTTTTCTTCCTCACCAAAACCAAATTGGCTACCCACTTTGAATATCTCATGGGGACTATGACTTTGGCAGCCAAGAACTTCTTGATTTCTTTTTCAATCAGAGGGAGGAGAAAAGGATTTATGGGCCTTAGTTTCTGCTAAAAAGGATGGTGTCTTTCTCCAAGGAATTTTATGCTAGATGATCTTTTTGTCATAAGTTTTCAGGTCACTATATTCCCAGGCAAAAACATCAGCAAATTGTTTCATTAAATTGCAGTACTCAGAACTTTGGGTAGCAGATAGATGGGTGGACAGATTTATATATCTTGGATGATCTGGACTCCCTATGTTATGCTCATGGACTGCAGATTGATCTTCTTTTTGGGCAGCTTTATAAGACACATCATTCTGGTCAAATAGCTTCTCTAGCGGCACTAGTGCTCTAGGTATATGATTGCTAGGCAGTTGCACAATGCTGTCTTTGCCAATTTTGTTTCTAAGCTGGGGCTGGGGACTTTTCTCCAAGGCTTCATTCTCTTGATCAATTTTCATTTCAGAGAATTCATCAATGACTTGCAGAAACCTATTTACCTCATCATCATCCTCAAAGAATTTCCAATGCTAGACATTATCAGGCAAGGATGGTCTATATTTGATTTGGACTTCATAGACCAACTTAGGGGGCATGGGAGGGATGAACATACTAGCGGACACAGCAAGGGAATCTGTAAGCTGATTTTTGACTCTAGGGATATATGAGATATAAAAACTATCAAAAGAATCTTTGAGTCTCCATACCTCATCTCTGTATGCCTTTAGCCTTGGGTGCCTTGCTTGGAATGATTTGTTCACTTGCTGAATAATGAGGTCAACATCTCCAAACACCTTTATATTTCTGGTTCCTCTGGCTTTGGCGGCGTTTAAGCCCAATATCAGAGCCTCATACTCTGCTATATTGTTGGTGACCTGAAAAGTCAACTTGAAAGACATATGTATGCCTTCTTGCTTTGGAGATACCAACACCACTCTTGCTCCTGCAGTTTCTTTTGAGTAGGCTCCATCAAAGAACATATCCAGGGCTTGTGTTCCCTCTGTTGTCGCACAAACTATCATGACAACACTCAGACTGGGGGCTGTCACCCTGATCCCCGATCTCTCCATTTAAGCCGTATCCCGAGGCTAAGGGGGGTAGACCTTATGGGATGAAGGAAGACCAACTGTGGACTAGTTGGGTTGGGAGACACAAGAAGGCAATACCAGTACTTGATTGATTTTAGGAATTATTGTACCAGTGCCTTATGGAGTTAATGATTAAATGATTATTTATTTAAATGTTGCAGAAATATGAACCTTGTAAAACAATCATTTATCAAATAACCCAAGCAATGCAAGGTATCGAGTAAATTCACAATGATTTAATGATGATCTAGAAATTAAACTTCAAGAAAAATTAAATGCTTTAAATGATCATAAAATTTAAATGTTGTCCAGTTACCACTTTCACATAGCTAACTTCAAAATAAACATTAAGTGCATTTAACTATAGAGAAATGGAACATAGAGACACCAAAAATGAAATTTTCAGTTTTTTGTTAAGCCTTTTCAAAACATTTTAATTTTTAAATATTTTTTATGATTCTAAGCTAAAAAAACAAAATAGAACAAAATTGAAATCCTAACTAAAGTCTAAAAAAATAAAAAATAATTTTTTTTTAACCTTTTCTGAATTTTTTTTTAACCCTAAAGTCTTTCTTTATTGCACAAAAAATGAGTACAAGAGAGCTTTTTTTAGCACCAGACTCTCAGATCAATTCTCATATCAAATGACCCCTGACACCCTATTTAAAGGAAAATTTCCTAACGGCTAGATTGAGTGATCCATGTCAAAATGATCTCGACCGTTGATGAGGATCAAAATCCCTTTTAATCTCATCCGTCAAATTTTTAAATGCATTTTAATCTATTAAAAAATTGAAATTCTGCATTTATTTACTCAAAACTTTGACTTATTATTATTTTATTTGTAATTTGTAATTTTTTATTTTTTGGATCCTCGAACTTAGCCTTTGGAAAAAATTACCTAGGACCTAGGACTTAGGACTTATGAGGGGATTAAAACATTTTCTAACCCTCAAGACACTTTACATCATGACTTTTACAATTTTACATCTCAAGGGGGAAAACCCATTTGACATAGACCCTCATAGACCACCCAGTCTTGCGACACAACTATAATATTGCAGATCAAGCAATTTGTAATAACCTAACCAAATAGTTAGAGTTATTTCCAATTTACTTTTACATAGACTCTAAGCACACTAGGATTCCCCTAAGATTCTAATGACAAAATTCATTCCGGCTTTGGGGTTAGGCTGAAGGAAAACTCTGCCGATCATGGATCGGTGAGACAAAAAACCTTCCGGAACGTAGATTATCACTAGAAAATTAGGTTTTCGTAGGCAATTTACATACATGACTTAGGTCTGCTAAGATTATTTACAATTTACACATCCAGACTAAGTTTACAACATAACATGATCGGGTCGACGATGAATGTCGAATGGAACAGACATGTCGATTAAGCACTATCCCTTTTGCGAAAAAGGGGCGGTACTTCTATGGGTAGTTGACACGTAGTGGTCAACATCTGGATTTACTTGGGGACACGTTGCTGCACTGTAGGAATGTGAGAATTCAGAATCTGCATCCATGCAACACAGAACAAAACATAAGTATCATCCATCCAAAAATCATCACATAACGTTAAGCACAAGAAAGATATAAGCTCTTCATTTATTAACTATCTAGTAATATGAAAAGTAAATCTGATCCTAAAACAGAAATGAAAATGTTGAAAAAACAAGGAGTAGGGTTAGAAATACAGAGGATGCCCCATGGCATCAGATGTGTTCAATATAGTGTATACTGAGCATTTGCCTGCTTTTAGGCAAATTTGTTGGCTGCTTGTCGGATGTGCCATGTCCAATTTTGCATACGGTAGGACTTTTCCCTATCCGAAAATCAAGTTGCTCGTGGCCGTCTAATGCATCAAATCTTTTTCTCATTTTCTTTTTCTTGCGTTTTTTCTTCGTGGCAGGCTGTATGACTGATGATGTGGAACTTTCTGCTTCAAATCTCTCAGATGAAGTATGTAAGATATGCGTGACATGTCTTTCTTCATCTTGCATCTACCTTGTCAAAGATGATGGACCAATGTCACAGGTGCCATGAGTTATAACTTGATCTTCAATGACTGGTGGACCGTGTGAGCATCAACCTGATTGTTAATCTCCCTTTTATCCAGGTCACCTTCAATTATCCACTTTTCAATGGAACAAAGGACCTCATAATAAGATGGAGCTTTTTGCAACAGATAAGGAGGCTCCTGATCTATTGACGTTCCCTGGTTTCTTTCATCCTCAAACAATTGTTGAAATTTCTAAACTTGTATTTTAATGGCATCTATCTGACTAGAGTGTTCAACCTTCATAGCACTGATTTCCCTAGCATGGTCTTCTTCCATGGTCAATAAATTATTCTGAAGACATATCTGATTAGCTTCCATATCTTTTATTACTTTATCGTCCTTTTCCTTTATGGTCATCAAGTAATGCTGCATAGAGTTTATCTCTCCCTTATGATTTGCTTGCATGGTAGCCAAATGATTATTATGATCGAATGCCATGATAGTCATTTCTTTATCCATAGTTAATAACTTGTTTTGCATAGAATTAATTTCCCTATCATGATTATCTTTCATGGCCGTCATATTTTCCTCTAAGACTGATAACTTGCTTTGCAAAAAACTAATTTTTGTGTCATGATTAGTCTTCATGGCCTCAGTTTCCTTAGCATGCTGATTTTGCATGATCTCCATCTCCCTATTACGTTTTTCCAGGTGGGTGCATAAATTTCTCACATCATTGGCGTAATTAGTTTTATTGATCTCCATATTTTTTACCAGCCACATTTGTTCTTGTATAATTTGCTTTTGATCTTCCTTTTCATTGTCAACACTGATTTTATAATTTGTCCCTGCTTTTCCACTATCATGGATTTGATCTGCAATGGTACAGGTGGATGGCACATTCTGATATGAAGAATTGTCTTGAAATCTTTCATCGACAGCTGGACCTTTTATAAGATTACTTTCATTCTGTTGCACAATCTTAGGGGCACAAGGCGAGCTATCTAGATCACCATATCTATCTTTAAAAGCATCGACAATGTCCTGTAAAGAAGTGAAAGAATCATTAGGACAATTGTTAAACCAATTCAAAGAATCACCCTCTAAAGAAAGGAAAAAAAGACGCATCTTGACATCTTCATGATTATACCGAGGTGGTCTACAATATATGATCATTATACGAGTAAACCTGCCTAGATGCTTTTTAACAACGACTGAATCACCACCCAAGAACAAAGGTAATTTAGAAATGACCAATTCCAGAAAATCATGGAGAACATCAGTAAAATAACATGGGTTAAATGAATAATCCATGATAAATAACGAGGGACCAGATGGATGATAGAAAGAGATCTCTGCTCAAGAAAATCAAGAGATGAAAGAAGTGGAGTCACTACTTGAATAATGAATCTAATTCTAGGATCCAAAAAGTAACCAACAAGAAGATATGAGGGAGGCTTCTTGTTTGGGAAAAAATAAATGAAAAGAAATGGAGTCACCACCCAAACAAGAAATGAACTGAAGTGTAGTTGCTGATATGATGAAAGATAAGGCGATGAAAAGATCCAAATCATGCCAAAAAATGTTGACTCTGCCAGCTCAAATGAGAGATGAGAAAGATGAAAGAATGATGAGAAGATGAATGTTGTTGAAACGCCAGGGACAGAAAAACTCTATCCCCGGCAACTACGCCAAAAAATGTTGTTGCACAAACTGTCACGATAACGCTCAGACCGAGGGCTATCACCTTGATCCCTGATCTCTCTATTTAAGTCGTCTCACGAGGCTAAGGGGGGTAGACCTTATGGGATGAAGGAAGACCAACTGTGGACCAGTTGGGTTGGGAGACACAATAAGGCAATACCAGTACTTGATTGATTTTAGGAATTAATGTACCAGTGCCTTATGGAGTTAACGATTAAATGATTATTTATTTAAATGTTGCAGAAATATGAACCTTGTAAAACAATCATTTATCAAATAACCCAAGCAATGCAAGGTATCCTGTAAATTCATAATGCTTTAACGATGATCCAACAATTAAACTTCAAGAAAAATTAAATGCTTTAAATGATCATAAAATTTAAATGCTGACCAGTTACCACTTTCACATAGCTAACTTCAAAATAAACATTAAGTGCGTTTAACTATAGAGAAATGGAACATAGAGACACCAAAAATGAAATTTTCAATTTTTTGTTAAGCCTTTTCAAAATATTTTAATTTAAATATTTTTGTGATTCAAGTTTAAAAAATCAAGATAGAACAAAATTGAATCCTAACTAAAGTCTAAAAAATAAAAAGATTTTTTTTTTTTTTTTATGATTTTTTTTTAAACCCTAAAGTCTTTCTTTATTGCACAAAAAATGAGTACAAGAGAGCTTTCTTTAGCACTAGACTCTCCGATCAAATCTGATCTCAAATGACCTCTGACACCCTATTTAAAGGAAAATTTCCGAACGGCTAGTTCGAGTGATCCATTTCAAAATGATCTCTACCATCCATGAAGATCAAAATCCCTTTTAATCTCATCTGTCGAATTTTTAAATGCATTTTAATCTATTAAAAAATTGAAATTATACGTTTATTTACTCAAAACTTTGACTTATTATTATTTTATTTTATTATTTTTTAAATTTTTTATTTATTTATTTTTAAATTTTAAATCTTGATTTTTTAATTTTTTAATTTTTTTTTTTTTTTTTTTTTTTTTTTTTGGATCCTCGACCTTAGCTTTTGGAAAAAATTACCTAGGACCTAGGACTTAGGACTTATGAGGGGATTAAAACATTTTCTAACCCTCAAGACACTTTACATCATGACTTTTACAATTTTACATCTCAAGGGGGAAAACCCATTTGACTTAGACCCTCATAGACCACCTGGTCTTGTGACACAACTATAATCTTGCAGATCAAGCAATTTGTAATAACCTAACCAAATAGTTAGAGTTATTTCCAAATTACTTTTACATAGACTCTAAGCACACTAGGATTCCCCTAAGATTCTAATGACAAAACTTGTTCCGGCTTTGGGTTTATGCTGAAAGAAAATTCTGCCGATCATGGATCGATGAGACAAAAAACCTTCTGGAACGTAGATTATCACTAGAAAATTAGGTTTGCATAGGTAATTTACATACATGACTTAGATCTGCTAAGATTATTTACAATTTACACATGCAGAATAGGTTTACAACATAACATGATCAGGTCGATGATGACTGTCGAATGGCACAAACATGTCGACTAAGTGCTATCCCTTTTGTGAGAAAAGGGGGGGTACTGCTACGGGTAGTTGACATGTAGTGGTCAACACCCTCTTCTTCCATAGCCTGACCTATTGGTTTCCTGATCTGCATTAAGGCCTTCTGAGATTCTTCAATTTGGAGAATGCATGCCTGAAAGTTAGTGTCCACAGCATAAATAAGATGATTAGAAGGATTCTTCTCATCACTGATGATATAGGCCAGCTGGGCTTCTCTGTATAGTATTCTGCTTTCCCCTCCAAAGACTGGGATAGTGGCATAAGATAAGTCATTCTGTAACATCCCACCTAGTCTCTTAATCCACCCTCTGGACAGCAGCATGCCAAACTTATGGGGGACATTTGCCACCACAATATCCATCATCATGCTTTTCATGGGCAACTGATTTAGGGTGATAGCTAATTTTTTTTATCAACCACAGAGATTTCACCTTCCTTGAGTCAAATGAGAATAAATCATGATAGGGCCTGGTGATATCGAGGCTTAACTCTTCCATGACAGCTTTGGGCATCAGATTGTCGCTGGCCCCTGTGTCTAGCAAGCAATTGTGGAGGATTTTGTCATGAATAGTCAATGAGACATAAAATGATGGAGAAGTATCATTAGCAGGTTCAGTCATTGGGCTAAGCACAACTGCAGGTTTGTCATCTTGTAAATTTACATAGTCAGTGGAGGATTGTGTGGCTTTCAGCTCAAGGGCATCAAGGATAGGGTTTCTAAAGGCCTCACTCTTTACAAGTTCTATCAGAGGTACAGATATTTTTAACTTCTGGACTTCTGATTCAAAACTGAAAGGGGAAGGGGACTTGTCAGGACCTCTTACCTCTTGGGCTGGTGCTTTGAGGATAACTGGGTTAGCTGTTGGTCTTTTCTGTTTGATGGTTTGATGCTCTGTGGGGACAACAACTCTTTGGACATGATTCTCCTTGACATTGCTCGGTCTTGACCTCAGATTATATCTTCGATGTTCGTCAGTCTATAGAATAGCTTCTCTGTCCCAATCTTGACTGGTTTGGTCCTGGAGTAATGATTCTTCATAGGCCGCCAATGTCAAGAAGGCAGCACTGCCCTTATCTTCCATGCAATGAATTTCATCCTCTTCTTCAAACTGTTCCTCCTCCATGACTATGTTTTGGAAAGGAGCCTTAACCCTTTGTTCTTCACCGGCTTCTTTACCCCTCTGAATAATCTGTAATTGTTCATTTGCTCTTCTGAATGAATTTGGATTCCTTGGAGCAAATGTGTTTGGAAGCCTTGCTTTTCCAAAGCTCTGCTCAACCTTGAGTTTGGATATTTCAACAGCCAATGACTCTATCATTTTAGTCATGTTATCTGATTTAGGTTCTGAAGATGAAGCAGAGGAAGAAGAAGCTTCACCTCTCTGCCTTCTTCTATCAGCATGGCCTTTGAGTTTCTCTGTAGCCATGATATCAGATTCCACCTCTAAAGCTGCCTCTTGCATTTCAGCTAGAGTCGCACATCTTCTTTCTCTCAATAGCAGGCAGAAATCCGAGTCAAAAGCATTGGCATAGGTGGGGGTAGGCTTTACTTCAGGTGGTATCTTGCTGTACATATGGTTGAATCTTTTATTAAAATCAGACAATGATTCCCCATTTTCCCTCTTGAGGTTTCCAAACTTAGTATGGTAATATAGCAGGTCTTTCTTATCCCCCCAATGCTTCAAAAATACATCATCTAATGCTTCGATGTTTGCTATAAATCTAGGGGCCAGTTCTCTGAACCACTTTCTAGCCTCTCCATCAAGGCTCTCGACAAATACTCTCATCCACACATTATCCTCATTGATATCTAGGTTATCAGCATAACTATAAAAAGACTCAAGGTGTTCTTCAGATGTTACTCCCCCTGTACCAGTGAACATAGGCATGTATTTTTGATACTCTCCTGCAGGCATGGAATTCAAAGGAACAGGCAAGACCAGGGGCCCATACCTAGCAGCTATGATTCTTTCCATCTTTGTGGGTGCTTTTTGGCCTGCCATGACTGGGGTAGATGGAAGAGTACTGGTCGTTTGGATGACAGGAGACTGAGGAATGAATGATAGAGATAAAGGAAAATGATGGACTGTATGGGAGGATTTCTTTGGACTAAGATCCAAAGGGGAACTTATTGAACAAGGAGCTTTATGATCTCTAGGAAACTTTCTTTACCGATAGTACTGGGCTCTATATTTTCGACATGAACAAGCTTAGCTACAAGCCTCTTTGGCAGAGATACATAAGATTGTTTAGGCTTACCTGATCCTGATGCTCTTTTCTGTGATGCTTTTCTTTGCTTGACAATCTTCTTAGGGTCAGCTGGTGATTTCTGAGGATTTCTCCGAGTATGCCTCACAAACTGAGCCAGAACTGTAATGTGGAGTCGCCAATAGGTTGGTCCTCCAGTAGAGTCACCAGATAGATGATTACAACTAGATATGTGTCCAAACTTTATCTATCATCAAAGCTGGAACTATGTCGTTCTCCCAGGGAAGCTGAGCTTCAATCTCCTTTCCCTGGCAACAACGCCAATTATGTTAGAGCTCCAAGAAACTCTCCTAGGTTGTAGCTCGGAGATGCCTGGTAACATATAAATTCAACTTATTGTTGCAATGGATGAATGGAAGGAATGATGCTTGTTCAAGCCAGATAACCACTTCTACTTTGTCTCACTCCAGACATGCGTGAACACCCCCAGACTATAAGGCTTTAGACCACCAACTACTCACAGTTTAGAGATAAGGTGAATATGGAGAATACTGACCACACCCGTAGATGCACAAGACCTTGTGATGGCCGGCTGCAACCAGTAAGAAGCTTGTAAATCTATTCTACTAATGCACAGACAGGATGATAGCTCTCTGCCACTAGATAGAAAGATACCTGGGTAACCTATTCAATGATACATTCATCAATCTAATACATAGATAGGATGATAACTTTCTAGTGCTAAACTTTAAAGATAAAGAATACAACATATCAGGCACAACTTAGAATAGAGAGGAAATGGAAAGTGAGCAGTTAACAACAAAAGAAGCTTGTATTAGCTGAAAATGAAGACGAGACATTGCAAGTGGAAAAATATCCACAGTCTCCAGAAGTTGAACCTTACATCAAAACATCAATCATCAACCCTGATTACATTTTGTTTATGGGTATTTATAGATTTTAGATTACAGGGCACTTGGGCCAATTAGGTATGGAGGGGTCATAATTGACCACCAACTGCATTTAACCGCCTGATAATGTCCCTGACTGTGTTTTCTTACTGTAGTGGGCAAATCAGATCTTCTCAGGTGCTGTGCTGTCCTCTTAGGCGGTTGGAGTGTTTGTATCAACGAGTTTCCATAACTGATAAATGCTGCTACGGGGTCGTGCGTGTCCTTTCTTTCCCTGAGCCATACTGCTTGTTAAACATGGTTGTTGAGGCTTTACTGCGACTGGTAGAGGCATGCTAATCACCTTCTTCCTTCAGACGAGCGGAGTGGTCAAAGGACATGGGGTGCATGGGTGAATCAATGAGTTAGATGAGCAGAGATAATGGCCATCAGATCAAGGGAATGGATGGCGGAGATGGCTCTACGGGAGTTATAAGACGAGGTGGGAGCGGATTGATTTTGGGCCGTTAGATCCGGGGTGGCTTGATCTAACGGTGATCAGGTAGTGAAGTTGCGGGGTAGTTAAATGGGCGAGGGGCCAGGTTGGGCGGTAAACAGTATTGATCGCACCGCCTTTGAGCATAAAGCAGTAAAAGGACAGGGGTATGCGATCCCACTCAGAGGCCGACACGTAGCGGCGGATGAGAGAGAAAAACCACTCTCATTGCGAGCTAATGTTCAGGTGAGTTGCGAGCGCGAGGAGAGCGAATGATGTTAGATCTCAGCGAGGATGATTGGACGGTCAAGAAATGGTCGTGCAGGTCGAATTATCGGGCGTGACAGGAGCCATTAGATCGGCGAGGAAAATCAACGACTGAGATGAGGCGATAGGTTTAAAAGGCGCGAAGGCGTATGGGAGGGTTTTATGAGGGTTTAGGCTTTGCGCTCAGGCTTAAGGAAAAAGGGGTTTTGTGGTTTTTTAAAGAAGAAATAGAGGAAACGGAGATGAAGGGAGATGAGCGGGGTAGCGAAAAAAGGTGAAAATGACCAATATGGGCCTCCTTTCAGCATGACCAACACAACCAAGCTTATCTCTGACCTTCAAAAACCATAGTTATATAGCAGAGCTAACAGGCCCACTTGAGGCAGACAAGAAATGCAGAGGCCTACATCTTGGAGTTATAAAGGCTGGCCATGATGGTGACAGACATATCAGAGTCACAATTAATTATGTTGTTTGTAGAGGGGTTATCTGATCCCTTTCGTGGATGGGTGAGGGCCTACAAGATGACTCCATTAATGGATGCTATTTCTAGGACCCGGGACATGATTGACGCAGTGCCCTAGACCAATACCCCTATACCCACTAAACCTTTGGCTCCTCAAGGGAGCAAAGACACTTGTCTGACTTAGAGGGAGGTTGGGCATGGCCAATTGGATGATGAGACTAGGAGGGACCTCTGGAGGAGGAAGCTATGTTTCACGTGCCAGGACCCTTGGGCATTGGGGCACAAGTGCACCAAGGGAAAGGCCCATTACATGGAGGTGTACTCAGATAGCGAGCCAAAAGAGGAGGCTGAATAGGAGATAGACCAAGGAGATGGGGGACCACAGTTTGTAGGAGGAGAGCCACCACCACCAGCACCACCTCAGGGAGGAGGACCATTCGTCCCCTCTAGGGGCATTCTAGCTTCACTTCAGGGAGGTCCAAAGTACTTGACACATTGGATTAGGAACACAATGGAGGGCCAACGTGTGTCGGTGTTTATGGATAGTGGGGCTACCCACAACTTTATCGATGCCCAAATGGTGGGGGGGAGGGTCATATACATAAAGACATTTAAGGGGTTCTTGGTGTTAGTGCCAGGAGATTAGACGATGCAGCGCATAAGATATGTTCCCAGCCTAACTTTGACTATGGGGACTATTATGACACTGACCATTTCTTTGTTGTTGTCTTTTTGAACATCAACATGGTGATGGGTGTCCAGTGGTTATATTCATTGGGCAAGTCACCACTAATTGGTAGAAGCTAGAGATGGAGTTCATGGGCCCAGATGGAAAGCTAGTAGTGTTGAGGGGTATGCACTCCTATTGACCTCAGACAGTATCCACCCATTGGATGGACACAGACTTGCAGCATGGGGACATAGAGTGGGCGGTGGAGCTCAGGATTTCAGAGTCAGTGACTCGGGCATGATCGATACATCCAGACATCCTTGCACTACTGGAGAGGCATCAAGCAATTTTTTGTGAGATCCCTCCAAGCAGGCCACCAGATCAGGGGTTTGAGAACACCATTGAGTTGGAGGAGGGGTATCATGCAGTTATCACCACCCCGTATTGGCACCCCAAGGCCTAAAGGGACGAGATTGAGAAGGCCATCTGGGAGTTCTTGGCATTGGGGCATATCAAGCCCAACACTAGCCCATTTGCTTCATCAGTAGTACTGGTGAAGAAAAAGGATGTGACCGTTCGTATATGCATCGACCACTGGCACTTGAAGAAGAAGACCTTGAAGAACCGATACCCCATATCCTGCATAAATGAGCTGATGGATGAGCTTGCAGGAGGTGTTGCACATTTTGGAGGAGCAACAACTTTATGCCAAAATGTCCAAGTGCGAGTTTGGCCTCACATAGATGCTTTACTTGGGCCACATGATTGGAGAGGAGGGAATCTAGGTGCATCAAGAAAAGATTCAGGCCATCTTGAATTGGCTAACTCCTAGGAGTGTGACAGAGTTGAGAGGATTTTTAGGCATTTGTACCTATTACAGGCGGTTCGTGAGGGGATTTTCTCAGTTGGTAGCACCCCTTATGGACCTCACGAAGAAGGGGGATTTCTAGTGGTCAACCATAGCACAAGAGGCTTTTGAGCACCTCAAGGTAGTGATGAGTTCATGCCCCATCTTAGCATTACCAAAATTTTCACAACCCTTTGTACTAGAGTGTGACACATTAGGGGAAGGTAATGGAGCAGTCTTGATGCAGGGTGGTCACCCCATTTCTTATGAGAGCTAGAAGCTCAATGACTATGAGAGATCGTACTCTTTTTATGACAAGGAGATGTTGGCCATCATGCATGCCTTGGCCAAATTTAGACAGTACTTGGTGGGGAACCAGTTCAGGGTGAAGACAAACCAAAATAGCTTGTAATTCTTCCTAGATCAGAAAGAGCTTAATGACAAGCAACAAAACTGTGTTAGTAGGATCTAGGCATATGCATTTGAGACAGAGTATGTCAAGGGGATACATAATGTAGTGGATGATGCACTTTCCGGGAGGCCCGCGACAATCTCTCTCATGGACATCACTCGGGATTGGAAGGCACAACTTTTGGTGGAGTTACACCAAGAATCAACAAGCATGCAAGATTCTGGATGGCACATTTGGGGATGATAGGTACAGGGTGATGGATGAGGTGATCTACTACAAGAACAAGATTCATTTGGTGCTAGGGTATACGTAACGTGAAAAGATCATGCAGGCAGCCCACGATTCACCTCTTGCAGGACACCTTGGGTTCCTCAAAACCTATAGGTCTATTAGGGAGCCATTTACATGGAGAGGCCTCAAGGGTGATATCTTAAGGTACGTGTAGTAAAGTAGCACATGTCAAAGGAACAAGTTGGAGCACACACATCCAGTCGGGTTGCTTCAACCTCTTCCTATTCCAGAGCAGAAATGGAAGAGTATCTCCATGGACTTCATCACTGGACTTCTAGTTGTTCAGGGGTGAGACTGCATATATGTGGTGGTGGATAGGTTGACTAAGTTCGCCCACTTTTTCACTATTCCATCTAAGAACTTAGCCTCCCAAGTCTCCAAGCTCCTCTTCAAGGAGGTGTTCATGTTGCATGGGCTCCCTAAGACCATCATTAGTGATAGGGATATTAGGTTCATGGGGGGTTTTTGGAAGGAGATTTTTAGGTTGGTGGGTACCGACCTTACACCTAGCACCAATTACCACCCTTAGATAGATAGATAGATCGAGATTGTGAACAAATAGCTAGAGGGTTACCTGCGCAATTGTGTGACAGGTGAACAACAGGCATAGGTGAAATGGCTTCATCCCCGAGAGTATTGCTACAATACGACATATCACATGTCCATTAGAATTACACCCTCTAGAGTGCTCTATGGCTATGAGGCTTTATTTTTTGATGACATGGTGTTTGGGGATAGCAGAGCCCCAAGGGCGAAGGATTGCATCCAAGAGAGCCATGAAATCCTCAGGTCTCTCAAGGACACCTTGCAGACAACACAAAATTAACAGAAGGTGTAAGCAAACTACCACTAGACAGAGTGGAGATTTGAGGTGGGAGACTTGGGTACCTATGCTTACAACCATACCGTCAATCTACATTCAAACAATAGTGGACCAATAAGGTCAAGCCCCGCTTTAATGGACCTTATAGGGTGATCCGATGAGTAGGGGATTGTTGGAAATAGTGAGAGGGGGGTGAATCAATATTCCTTAGCAATTAGCACTTTTAAATCTTTTCAGAGCATTTGTTAATCTTCAATTATTATTAGTGTTTATGCAATGATAACAGTAAATAAAAGAACACAACAGGAACAAGAATTTTAGGTGGAAAACCCCCTACAGTTCAAAAACCACCGAACACTTTTATAATAAATTCTTTAATCTTCAACCCCAACTGAAATGAAAGCAACAACTCTCTAGAATTCTAGAAAAGCATTCTTCTCCAGTTCCCACTGGAAGGACGCCCCAACGCCCTAGTTTCTTCAGTAATCAGCTGAATGGATGCCTCAACACCCTAGCAAGCCACAAATCACCCCAGAACCACCCTACGACCTTGAAGTTTTCACAGGACCCAACCTGTAGGCAACTTCATACACCTTCCTAGCACCTCCCCGCCACCCTATAATGACTGAAATAAGACAAGACTATGGATTCCCAAACCAGGGACAATAATCCATGATACAATAAGATGTACAATGATTTTCATGTACTTGACCAAATACCCAATCACTCTATGACCTGCAATTCAACCATGACATCATCCCAACAATGACTCCTGTACCTCCCAATACTGCCTCTTCAACTCTAGGCAGAATGACTCTTTCACAAATGACTCTTTTACAATCTTTACAATGATGACTCTTTTACAACTTTACAATGATGATTCTTGGCCTTGATACTTCTTCACAATATGCAGATGGATGTCATGTCTTCAAAGGATGTCCCACTACAACGCTTCCTTTGATTTGATACTTCAGCTCTTGAATGCTTTCTTGAAGTTGTACTTGAATCTTCTTCTACCTACATGCAAAATTTGCCCGGCAAAACCAATCCCAAAACAAAACAAAATACCCTTCAACTTATCTCTGCCTGCAAAACACATGTAAGTGCATAATAATGAATAAATACAAATTAAAATTACAATGCGTACTTGAAGTGTGATTTTCACTTTTGTTGTTGACTTGTTGCAGTAGTAGACAAAGACTCCCACTCTTGATATAGGCTTGGACTCTATGCAAGACTATATCCAAAATTGACCTAAAGATATATACAATAAAAACTGATGACAAACCCTAGAGTTGTGATGTACCAAGTTTTAAGTACAACAACATAGACCATTCTATTAACTATTACAAGACAATTAACATTAACTTACAACATCATATAGATTTAGTAGACTTGGTGTAGCATCAAGAATATGTAGCATCAAATGTGTAGTATCAAGAATAGGACATCCGAAATGTGGTATCAAAACTAACTGTGACATATAGAGACATAGAGATATAACCAAGACCCTGTAATTACTTACGTTGTCTTGCAAAAACATATGTCAAAGATGATACTCAAAATTCAAATGTAAACACTGATCATACATACCTTTCTGTAGGAGACTTACCCTTGACTATTGATGTGTGGTCCTTACTGCAGTGATCCTTGAATGCATGCTTTTTCTTGCCTTCTAGGAGCTCAATATTGAATCTTTTGTATCTATGTAATTTCGGATCTCCAGGGTCTGAAATTTCGTCCTGTGGTAGCCCTCTAAGTCCTCTTTCCAACCCCATAGGTCTGATCAAGATTGGATTCTTCTTCAAGAAAGAGTTATGCCCAATCTCCCACGATGACATGATTATAGACTAGTTTAGTAGAGCGAACATGTATGAAGTGCCACGTGTCATTGTTGCTATCTTCGGCCCTAAAAATGCTACTCAAAAAACTACAGTCCATCCTCTTTCTGTGATCATTTACGAAATTTGAATCCAATGCTCAAAGAGAAAGTTATGACTATTTTCCCAACGTCACCTGTTTGACATGGAATTCAGGAGCTTGCAAAAACCCTAAATTCCTTAGATCATATCTCCAAAAATATAGCGAACCAAGAACTGAAATTGAGTCACGAGGTTCATCAAGATTTCAGCTCAAATGGGTTTTAATTTCAACTTCTGAAGCTTTGTAGAAAAAAGTTATAGCGAAAATTCCACGATGACCTGTTTGAAGCCACAAAATCCCTACTAGAGGAGGATATGAAGGTCATTATTTATATGAATGTCTTGAGTTGAGAGGGTCCTCAACAAGTGAACATTTGAGGGATTTTAGGAGCAAAACCAAATTTATTAATTATTGACTATTCAATGACCATAAGCAATTATGACTGCCATGCCATAACCCCATAGGGTTTCATCCCATTAACTGGGGTTACTAACTTCAAACGTGAATATCTCTCAAATCGTGAAGAATTACTTGGCGTGCCATATATCAACGGAAACATCTCGACGAGTAGAATCCATCTAGAAGATCCTTGACTTAGAATAGAGTAAGTTGTCAAGTCAAAATGCCCATGCAAGATCAGGGTATCCCTTGGTGCTGCTTGGGTTGACATCAATAACAACCACTGATCAAGAGGGATGTGGCATATGAGTTGGAGCTTCCCCCAATGTTGTGGCAAACAATAACCCCCCATTTTGGATCTATTTCATAATAAAATGGGGACCCTTTTAAATTTTTAAAACTTGAACTCCCTTAGAAATATATTAAAAAACCTTTAATTTTACATCTTCATGCTTATAGCTAGCTTGGGTTTGTTTTTTATTGACCAATAAATCAAATAAGTTAAATAAGGTTATGTACATGACTAAAGCGCCTTTATATTAATTCTCTTTTCCCTTTAAAACTATGAAGTGAAGACATTGTATGCATTACCTCATAAAGAAGATGTCAAAAGAAAAAACTCTTAAAGCAGATCAATTCTTTCCCTGCCAGGAATCTAATTCTGAACCTAACCGTTGCGCGAATCTCCAACAAAATAAATCTCGGAACTGCAAATGCAAGTCTCCCCGGAACTTATGTACGAGTGTTCCCCACAGTTTTCCTCCGGGATGAAATTGTTCTTGTTAAGTGACCTTGTCCCAAGGTGATACCTATCCTGCAAATATTCAATCCCGAAATAAATATATCTTTCATTCATGAGTTCTTCTCGGGGATGTATCGGCCGGGGAATCCTTATAGGCCTCTCGCTCTCCTAGTCATTGGTCCATGAAGCTTAGCTGACCTCATTGTCCAAATCATCCTAGCTAACTTTCATCGGATATTTTCTTCTGAAGTACTTTACGAGTTCCTTCTAGGCCAGTTTCACATGTTATCTTGCTGCCATGTTATGTCATTTATTTGGTTGGAGAAATTTCAATCACTTTTCTATTTATTGGGTCCCTATTATTCAAAGGGATGAGAAGGGTAACAATTTTAATTGGGCCAAAATACTGTCAAATAACATTGCTCAACATGTCAAGACATTTCAAAAGGATAAAAAACCCACTTATAATCCTCCATTCTATATGTTTGTTTTTAATATGGATGCCATCTGTCAGTCCACGACCTTTCCAGCTATGGGTTGGAAATGGACACCTACTGAACCTACCCCTATCCGTAAGTATCACAAGTGGCTGTGGGAGGAAACTTTTTTCAGCATTTTTGTGCCAATTGTCACAATGTTATGATTCCTATTCATGAAGTCCTATTTGACAAGAAACCCCCTAGGATTTCTCAACTAGCTATTGATTGTATTAAAAAAATTGGCAATTGGTATTGTGATAAGAACTTTACCTACATCAGAATTGTGGGCTGCCTTTCTCCCCCATGCTCTTCCTATATATGTTCTGAACAGGTTCCTATGCGGGGAGGTTGCTTATCAAATGATTGGCACGAGAATTACTCATGAATTAAAAAATGCATTCAAAAGGGTTTGGCCTAAATTCCATATCTGAGTGTGCCTTTACTCTATTATGAACTATCCTCATGGTGATAAAAAGCTTATTCAGTTTGAAGCTCTCAAGTTAGCTACAATTCCTCTTAAATATCATGACGCTAGGAAAGAGGTTGAAAAGAACGTTGCATCCTTGGGTCTTAAGAAGTATATTCATGAGAAATCTGCATTTGATGATTTATTTAAATCTGCATCCTCTTATCAAGAAGTGTCCATGTTCCTCTGATGATTTATTTGATGGATTCCTCTGCTGGCTGCACGTATTTGGTGTCCACTGGGAGGCTACATTTGTTGGTTATTATACAATGAAGTGGGGGCAATCACCTGGGAGATACATTGCTAACAGTCACACTGGAAGGAGCAACAAATACTGAAGAGATCCCTGCTGCTCGTATACAATGTTCCTCTAATTATTGCCACTGCTATCTTTTTTTAATCTTTGATGAATGCAACAATAAAGTGGTAGAAGCATTATCTGTGTTTCTGGGCACTTACAAAATCCGTATTTATCACATGAAAGCGTTATCATGTCAAATGGAGTTCACCGTGGATGTATTATTTTGAGTTTATAAATAAAGTTGGCACAACTGTTTGAGGCTTCTCTGTGCTACCAAAAATCTCTGTGTATGTAATTTTAAACAAATCATAAAGGCTACACCTACAACAAGTGTATCCAACTGTTTGGTAAAACTACACACTGAAGTTAGCGACAAAACTCAGAAATTTCTAGAGGAATTGACAAATTGAAGGTTCCCTTGCTGAAGCAAACTTCCAGTGTTATAGCTGACTATTCGTTGGAAGCTGAGCATGAGCATCACCATTCGAGTCAGCATCACCATTAGAGTAAGATTGGACATAATTTTATTGGCAGAGTTGGGAGAGTCCAATTGCTGGGGAAAACCTTAGAAGCATTCCAGACACCGAAATTTAGTGGACAGTCACCCAGATTCGTTGCTGGCCAGACATTAAAGTATACTCTGCCAGAATTACAGTGTGTGCTGAAGGTTATTTTTGATAGGACGTGGGTGCTGGTGTTATCATTTTCTGTGTATGCAAATTTGCTTAGGGTCGTTTCCTTCTTATTGGACGCATGAGTGGCTTAACAACATATAAAGGCAGTCGTGTAAGAACTATCTATAAAAGTAATATTAATCAATTAATAAAATCCATTATAATCAATTAATAAAATAATAAAAATAAATTAATGAAAAAGTATTTTAATATAAGTCTAAACCTTTATATTAAAATCAGAGAAAATGAAAGTTAATCAAAATCAATATACCCTTTAAAAAAAAAGAAATGTATATGACACGACATAGGAAGGGTGTCATGAGGAAATGAAGCGGTGGGTGCTGGAGGAAGGACGGCCACTACCAAGAAACAGTTTATAAACCAGAAATAAGAGTTGGGAGGGGAGGGAAGAGAAGAAGGAAGAACGAAGAGGAGACGAAAGAAGTAAACTGGAGTTACCTACGGAAGGAGAGCTAGTTGTTCTGAGGTTTCTGGGCACGAGGGAACAGTCTGCTTCAATTGAGAAGCTTATTGGACTGAGTAGCGAGGTTCTGCTCAGTTTGGTTGGGTGGTTTTGGTCTTTTGGTAAACAGGAGCAAACTGGAGGAGTTCTAAAACATTTTCATCTGCGGCAGACCAAGTAAGTACTTATCATTGAATCAAGCAATTAGTCATATGAAGTTTTGCATAAATTTAGAATAGAAATTTTCTTAAAGTTTCATACTCTGTTTAGAATAGATAGTTCTATAAAAACTCCTTACAATATTTACAGTTCAGTAAATCTTTATAGTTTCAAAAATAGTTCTTTACATCAGCTCAGTCCTTACAAGTCCTGTAGCATACAACAACCATAGCGAAGTATTGAAGTAGACTTGACGGTGCCCTGAGTTGTGTGTGTGACACCAAATAAAGACACCTGAAGTGGAGGTCGAGTTCACTGGTTGATTGAGCCATGATTTGTTGGAGGACGAGTTATCACTTCGAAATCTAGGACGACGTTGTTGTTGTGCGCATGTCTTTGTCAGAAGGGGGCACAAATTTATGACTTTCATTAGTAATCTCTTGGTGTGGGTTGTGAGATAGAGAGTACCACGTGAGATCCTTTTCTTGTGGAAATTTTTGCTGAAAACATAAAAAGCAATCGAGTATCACTTGAAGACTGCTTCATTGTCATTCAAACCAGGGAGCTTGAAAATTTCAAAATTATTGGCTCATGGATGAGTCACTCAGGCAACTTGCTACCCTTAGCGTTGACCCTCTTGTTAAAAGAAATTTGATAAGGAGAATTTTTGGAGGGTTCAGATCTGGAAAAGATGAGGAGCCAAAGAAAAAGCAGTCTCCAGAACCCCCCGAAGAAGAGCAGAAATCAAATGAGAAGAGAGCATATCTGTTTTACATGTCAGGGAGCTTGGACACTAGATCACAGGTGTAAATCTAAGGGAGAAATGATAGAGGTAGAGCTGAGGAAGACACATTCTGTCCATTTAGATGAGGATTCTTCTCAAGAGCATCCGCAGGCATGTGAGGATGATGGCAACAACTATGGTATGCATAACTATCTGGTGGATTGGTTTAATGAGCAGCAGATTATTCCCATGCAGAGAGGAGACCCGAGAGGTAAGCTATCGGTGGCAATCCAACTGTGAGAATTTCTGAATCTACACATCAAAAATTCTACTTCAATCACTGGTTTATCATCTCCTACTTGTTCTTTTCATTTAACAAGTTATTTAATTACTTAAACAACGATGAAAACACTATTGCAACCTACAGATACATACAGATCATGAACTGAAATAAACCGAGACAATCACACAAGGGACACCATTATTTTTGGACAATCGTCCCCGGAAAAACCTAATTAGGGAAAATCGGTGCAGGATATAGAGGGTTTGTATTATTAAGTAGATTTCTGAATACAACTAGGGTGCCAAATCCGGCTCACCCAACAGAGAATAGACCTGGCAGAAGTAACTCTATCCGGAGACAGAAATTTTGACAATTCCAGCAACTGGATGATCAAACCCCACAGATGACAACTGCTGTTCCCAGTGCTGGGCAACAATGGTTGCTCCAAGCTCTGTGTTGGAATTGTGTCACCTCCTCTAGGGGCTGTGTCACCCTCCCAGTGATCCTCCCTTGCTCAAAAGTCGATACGCTGAACTACTGCTCTCTCTACCCCATAGAAAAGGCCAATGTTGCCTCTAAGGGACTGCGTCAACCCCCGCGTCACCTGCGTCGGCCCCTCTGGCCTCTGTGTCACCCTCTCTAGACTGCGTTGTCTCTCTTGGTATTGCTCTTTCTCTTTGCTATGTATTCTTCGGCCTTGGACTAAAGTCCCTCTGCTGAATTGCCCCTCACTACAACTCAGATCACTTAGCTCGACTTTCTCAGCAAACAGTTAGTTCCTGGCAGTCATGTCAGTCACCAGTGATCAAAATATTCTCTTTCAAAGTTTTGTTAGGGTCTCAAGTCAAATTTTTATCATTTCATTACGTTTTCAAAATAAAAATTTGGTCACTGGCTAGTGTGTCTAGGTCTATTACTGCTCCTTTCAAAACTTTCCATGTTCCGGTCATTGCCATCACTCAGTTAGATGTGCCATCACTGAAAGGTCATCATCATCATCTCAGTTATATCATCATGGTCCTCATCCAACTCAGTGTCACCATTAAGTCATTAGGGTCAAAGTCATCAAAATCTGTCATTTCATTCATAAATCCGGCAAATGAAGGCGTAGTAATAGGGAATTTGCTTAAAAAGTTTTTGTTTCAAAGTGTAATTTATTTCAAATATGATGTAATAAGTTCTAATGTTCCAAAGCTGCATTAATTGTTCCAAAGCTACATAGTTTTCAAAGCAAAAGTGAAAAACATATGGTGGGCCACCCCACCACTATGAAGAAATTGACTTCCACAAGCTATAAAAGACCATCACAATTCGTTTCTCTCACTCATTTCATTAACAAAGAGCTCTCACTCACCAGCAAGCACTTCCTCAGCATTTTCAGTGCCAAAGATACTCCAAAAAGTGATTCCAAGCAGCTACGATGCGTTTTCACTCCAAAATCCATAAAACTTGTTTTCAAGGGTTCTCAAAGGCAATTGAAGTCTTAATCAACAGTCTACATGTAAGTTAAGGTCCCTTGATACCTCCTATCAACTTTATTTCCTTGTTTTTATGCTACATAGCCTCCATTTGTCCCCACGTTGCGTTTTTGGTAGTTTTCATAGCTGGGACTGTATAAAATTTCCCTAGGCTAAATCCTACACTCATTTCATCCCTTTCCACTTCCCGTTGTTCCCTAACACCCTTACCTACAACTCTAAATTTTCCTACCCTCATTTCCCTTCCCTAAACCCTTCATCCTATCCCCTCACTCACTTCCCCTATTTTTCCCACTAGGGTTTTCTCTTGCAAACCATCAACATGGAGGAAGAAAAGAAATATTATAACAAGGGAGGTCAAGTATCAAGGTATGAACCACTCAACACCCATGAGCTGATGTCCTCCTCATTGTCCAAGCAATGTTTTCCGGAATGTAGGGTGTTTAGGGTTTTGTGATCAAGTTCAACAAGTCAAGTATCATGCCAAGTTGACCAGCTTGTTTGCCACTAGCCTTAGGAGAGATAAGGTCACTGTTGCAGGGGTCAACTTCACAATTTCAATTGAAGCCATAGCAGCATCCACAGGGATACAAAACAATGGAGAAAAGTTTTTTAAGATCCTAGACTTGAACGTGCAAAACTACAAACCCTTCATCAAAGGTCATTGCAAAGACACCATTAAGAAAGTTTTTCCTTTTGGACAGCTCTTTGAAAAGTTTCCTCCATTGATGAGGGTCATTATGAAGTATTTTACATGTGAGGGTAGATTTTCGAGATTGTACATGTATCATGTCAGATTTCTCATGCAATTCACAGGGGTAAAACCACTTAACCTATCCTACTACCTCCACAAGAGCTTGGCTAAAATGGCAGAGAAGGTGTAGCATAGGCAAAGTGATCATCAAATCTGCCTTTTTCACCATGCCCTCATCAAAATCATTGTATTGCATCAGCTTGCACAAATGAACATCACTTGGGAGACATTCATTCAGTAAAATGTCTTTTTGTCTTCTGCTAGTCAATCTACTAGCCAAAGTACACCATCAACACCATCCAAGCATATGGAGATTGGCTCATCTAGCAGAATTTCAATCAAGAGGACACCTAGGGCTGAGATGACTCAAACATATCAGAGAGGAAGGAGGCTTGTGTTTGGTCTAAACATTGTGGAAGGGGCCAAGCCTATAGCAGAAAAACAAGGATCACCACCACAACATGAGCCACCTTTGCAAGATGAGGAGCCATTCCATCTTGACACTGATATAGTAGACCTGGAAGTTAATGAAGAGCATAGGATAGTAGAGTAGGTCATCATGGAGAAAGATGTTGAGATCAAAGAGCTTAAGGACAACTTGTCTAAGGCCAATTTCATGATTTCATTCCTAGAGCAAGAGAATAAGCAATTGAAGGTAAATCAACTACTCTTGAATAAGCATAAGGTTGATGTTAGCAAAGAAGATGTAAAGGGAAAAGAAGTAGTTGACATAGATGATTTAGATGAGAATCAAGAGCAGGTGACAAGGAAGAGGCCAAGGAATAGAGGCCTCCAAAGGGCACTTTAGCAGAAAGAGACCAATCTCCACCAAAAAAGAAAATGTCTTCAGATGACCTAATTGCAGCTGAAATCAATCAAAATAGGGAGTTTTGGCGTGAAAAAGTAAAATTTGCATTTGGAAAAGCTCCTTAAGAGGGCCAACAAAGACACATGGTTGCTCATTACTATACAAGGAATCAAGTCTACAAAGTCAAGATCAACCATTTGAAGGAAAAACTCAAGGAAACCCTAATCAAGCAAAAAGAGAAGGTTAAGTTGGATTCACTTGCTGATGCTTCCCTCATAGCATAGCATACCATCTCAGGTCTTCATGGAGCGACTCTAGACCAATTTTGATAACCCTTAGATACTGATCACTTGACGTAGTCCCATGGGAGTTTAAATTTGGCCTATTCTCTAAAATAAGGAACTTTTCATGTATATATTAAAGTATGGTTCATGGTTTGGTGGTCGTAGGGTTGAAACTCTATAATGTGATGTCTAAGGCACAGATCTGTTGATTGGCTCAACCCTGGTGTTGTGGAGATAAGTTTTATTGATTGGTTCACTATGGACAAGTGCTGAGAGTGCAGTTCCTTTTTGGATTGGCTTAGCTTGTGTGATGTGGAGTATGTCATGGGCACAATTATGTTGATTGGCTCGGCCCCAATGACATGGAGATCAGTTTTGTTGATTGGCTCGAACCCTAGTGATGTGGATATAGGTTTTTTGAATGGTTTGGAGAGGAGAAGCATCTCGGGGGCAATTTATTTTGGATTTACTCAACCTATGTGATGTGAAGTGTGACATGGGCACAATGTTGTTGATTGGCTTAGGTCCGTGAGACGTGGAGATTGGTTTTGTTGAGTGGATCATGCCCTAGTGATGTGGAGATCAGTTGTATTAATTGGCTCAGGTCCGTGTGATGTGGAGATCAATTTTGTTGATTGATCAACCCCTTGTGATGTGGAGATAATTATGTTTGTTGGTTCGACAAGGTGAATCACTGAAAATGCACATTCTTTTAGATTAGCTCAACTTGTGTGATGCAGAGTGTGTCGTGGGAACAATTTTGTTGATTGGATCATGCCCTTGTGATGTGGAGATTAGTTATGTTGATCAAATCGTCCCTAATGACATGAATCATTTCTATTGATTGGCTCGACCCTGGTGACATGAATCAGTTCTATTGATTGGATTGGTCCTAATGACATGGATCAATTCTATTGGTTGGCTTAGCCCCGGTGACATGGATCAATTCTATTAATTGGATCGACCATGGTGACGTAGAGATAATTATGTTGATTGGTTGTTGGGCTCTAACATGTCAAGGACCTCGGGAAGATTCAAATTAAGTTAGTGACTCCATACTATATGAGGTACATTGTAGCATAGTTGGTGGGCATATAGTTGGTCCTCCATGAGGTTGAGGGTTTGAACCCAATAGAAGATTGATTAGTTTCCTATTTTTTATTTTGTCAATGGAAAGCCATTTTGTAGAACATTTAAGCCAACCAAAGGTAACCATTTTGTAGAACAATGATTGAACCTTGTGCATTTTGTAGAAAATGTATTGGAAATAACTATTTTGTAGAATGTTTCATGTTTTCTATGTTTTGGGGGTGAAATTGAATACAAATTGATTTTGAAAAGGGATTATTGGTTGGAATTATTTTTAATTTGATAAAGGGAAGTTGGAAATAGTTGTTGAGATCCCCCTTTTTCATTGATGTAAACCCTTAATCCATTCTATAGAAATATCGTAGTACCCCCCCTTTTTGCAACTCTCCTTGTGTCTCCAATTCTTTCTCTATCTGCAACTTCTCCCCCTTTCATATCAATGAAAAAGAGTTCCCCCCTGAGATTTTGCTTCCATTTATTGACAAGATGAGAGGGATATCACTCCCATATTTTGTCTAAGATATTCAAATGTTCTCTAGGAAAGGAGTTTGGTAAAAATATCTACAACTTGTTCCTTGGTGGCAATGTGTTATGACTTGACACTTTGTTCAACTACCTATTGTCTTAGGAAGTGGTACTTTATGTGAATATGCTTCGTCATTGAGTCCATAACAATATTCTTTAAAATTTTGATTACACTTGTATTGTCGTAGATGATTGAAATTGGATAATCATATTCTACCTTAATATCCTTTAGTGTTTGTTTCATCCAAAGAACTTGTGTTCAACATGATGCTACTACAATATATTTGGCTTCTCCTATGCATAGAGATATTGGATTTTTCTTCTTGATCAAACATGATATTAAGAAATTGCTTATAAAGAATGCTCCTCCACTTGTACTTTTCTTGTCATCGATACTTATTGCCCAATCTACATATGTATATGATGTTAGAGTGAAGTCCTTAATTTTACATACCACAAGACAAAGTCTAATGCTCCCTTCAAATATCTAAATATTATTTTTGTTGCTTGAGCATATGTCTCCTTTGGTGCAGATTGAAATCTTACAACCAATCTTATTGTTTGCATGATGTCTAGCCTTGATGATGTCACATAAAGTAGAACCTGTACAATTTTTTATTTTCTTCTGGAGATTCATCACCTTTTCTCAATTTACATCCTCTGATCATGGGTGTACTTACAGGTGCATAGTCTTCCATTCCAAATTTATTCATCATCTCCTTTATGTATTTAGTTTAAGAAATGAATATGCCTTCATTGGATTGAAAATTTTGTAAACTTAGAAAGAATAACAATTGTCCAAGCAAGGACATCTCAAATTATTTTTGCATTTCTTCTACAAATGTTTTGGCTTATTATGTCAACATTACTTCCAAAAATGATAACATCCACATAGACCACAATGATTAACATATTTTCATTTTATGTTTTGATGTAATGTTTTGTTTTTGTTTTTTGTTTTTTTTTTTTTTTTTTTTTTTTTTTTTTTGTTTTTGTTTTTTTTTTTTTTGTTTTTGTTTTTTTTTGTTTTGTTTGTTTTGTTTTGTTTTGTTTTGTTTTGTTTTTTTTTTTTTTTTTTTTTTTTTTTTTTTTTTTTTTTTTTTTTTTATTGCTCCTCTTTTGAAACCTCGTTGTTGCAGGTATTTTTCAAGTCTTGAATACCAAGCTTTGGGAACTTGCTTTAGTCCATATAGTTCTTTTTTTAGTCTACATACATTATCTTCATTTTCTGAAAATTGAAATCCGTTTGGTTGTTCAATATATACTTATTTTTCTATATTTCCATTTAGAAAGGCTGGTTTAACATCCATTTGATAGAATTTGAAGTTCTTCTCCTATATTTCCATTTAGAGATACTAACTTGACATCCATTTGATAGAATTTAATGTTTTTGAAACACACTAATTTCAAAAACATTATATTTCTTCTAATCTTACAAATAGAGCTTCAATTCAATACCCTCAACTTGAGCAAACCCTTTTTTTTCACGGTAACTCGTGAATCTGTAACTTTGGGGGACTGTTTTGGGCAAGACCCAATATCGAATCACAACAAATGCCATTATTCACCTCAATGTAAAGATATTCATTTTTTTAGCCCCTTCGAGCTTATAGGAATTACTCTTTGTGATTTTCAACTCGTTCAAATTTTGCCCACATAGGCTAACATGCCTTTCGAGAATAGACCCTGAACGGAGGAGGAATTAGACCTCCTAGCTACCATTGAGCTATTTTCCTTTGATATCAACTTGAGCATACCTTTACAAATCAATCTTTCTTTATTTCTTACTACTTGTCTATATTCATTCAATTTTTTCACTTTCTTGTCTTTTGGTCTAGGCACAAGTTCCCATGTTTTATTCTTCTCAATCTAATTCAGTTCTTAATCCATAAAATTAACGCAATGCTTATCTTTGTTAGTTTTTGGTATCAATGTACATGTGTTCTAGTTTCTATTTGGTGTTTAAGATGCTAAAGAACACAAGAGGATAATTATCTCCAAGGCCTAGAAAAATTTCCAAGGAAAATGCCTTAATTAGATTAATTAGCCAATTATTAAATATTTTCCTAATCCTAACTGGAAAATTTGTTACTTAAATTAGGTTAATTGAGGTAAATCGATTTTTCTCTAGAGACTTTCAGAAAAGTCATTTGATGGGGTAAAGATGATCTTAGACATCACTGTGATTAAATTGTTTTCATTGGTTGCTCAACGAGAGATTATAAGAGAAAATTGTGGGTTAGTTGGAGACACATCAAGGAGTTTGAATTACCAAGTTGCAATGATTAGAAAGAGCACATTTGAGCAAGGGAGAAACTGGCAGAAGGGTTTCAGTAGAGAAGATTGGGGAGAAAATTATCGGAGGAATTTTCTCAGTGATTTCCAGTTTCTAGTGAGAGGAAGGAGATTGATTTCATCAGTGGAAGAGGAGGAGGAATTCGGCAGTGCGATTAGTAAGTTAGCTAATGTGAGTGAAAAAGGATCTCATTTCATTTTCCAGTGTTCGATCTATCACCCAAAGGTAGTGTGAGTTAGTCAGATGAGTTGTTGGAGGCAATTTTTTCTTGTAGAAGAATTTTCCCAAAGGTCGTGCGGATTTTTGGAGCAACTAGTGCAATTTGCAGAGCCAATGCAAGTTGTTAGGAGAAGTGTGAGTTGCATAAGGAGGCCAAATACACCTACAAAGGGAGATTTTTGTGTTTCTAAATCATTATTCTAAAGAGAAAAATATGTTCCATAGCTTTTCCCATGAGAGGCAAGTATATTGTAATTCTCAATTTTTGCTAAAGAATTATTAATAAAACCCTCATTTGTAGAACTCGTTTCCCTAACGCTCGGGTTTTTCTAGGGAAATTTGCCAAAATTATTGGTGTCATCTATTTTGTGTGTGTGCATTATTTCTCAGTGCGTGTTATTATTTGTGAAAATTTGCAGTAGTGATTTAATCATTATTTTTCATAGTTAATTTTTGAAGACAAATAATCTCCAGTAGATAGAAGATTAAATTCTAATTGTTTCAATTAAGGAAATTTCGCATGGTGTCAGAGTAGATCAACACATAGGGTTTTTAGGAGTAAATCAATGTAGGGAATAGGAAGAGAAATGTTGAAGGTTTATAACCCACTTTATTTTCTCCATATCTTTTTTTGGTTTTGCTATATTTCCAAATTTCCAGGGATGGACGCAGTAGGTTTGAGAGATTAGGATAGATTGGACGGAGCCTCCATATTTTGCATTTCGAAGGCCATAATGAAATTCATATTGGATGAGTATAGACTAAAGGAGTACGCGAAGAATAATATTGTTTTACTGACATATCCACAGTAGCTGGAAAACTATAAAAAGGAGAATGCCAAAGCAAAGAGGATTATCCTTGATGGAGTCAGGGACCATATTGTTTCTCATATTGCAAAGAAGTACACAATGAAGAAGATGTGGGACACGATTGTTAATATGTACTAGAATCATACATAGAACAGGAAATTGATTCTCCAAGAGAAGTTGAGGACCATCAAGATGCAAGAGGGTGAAGATGTAGGATCCTATCTCACCAGGGTTCAACTTGCTAGAGATGAATTTTTTGCAGTAAGAGACAAGCCAAGCGATGATGAGTTGGTGATAATAACACTAAATTGGTTTTCTAAGGAGAGGAATGTGTTTGTCCAAGTGATCAATGGGAAAGACACACTACCAAGATGGGATCGCCTATAAAGTGACTTCACTTAGGAGGAGCTTAGGCTCAACTTAGTCAATGGCAGTAGTAGTAGCAATGGAAAAACTTTTAAGGTTGAGAAGGAGCAGGAGAATGTAGCCCTACTAAGAAAATGGAAGGCAAAGAAGGGTTCTAGTAAGAGATTGAGCAAGAAAGGAGATAAAAAGAAGAAGGACTTGAGTAAAATCAAGTGCTTTAGTTGCAGTCAGCTAGGACACTATGTCAGCCAATGTCATAACTGGAAGAAGGAAAAGAAGGGGAAGCAGATAATAGCTTCAGGGGACTTTGAGGAATTGTCTTCTAATATGGGGGACGAATTAGGTCTCATAGCTTGCCTCTCTAGCTCTACATCCATAGGTGTCTGGTATATTAACAATGTATTGCTGACACATATGATAGGAGTTAGAGAATATTTCTTGGAGGAGATGGATTTCCAGATACATATGGGAAACAAGGCTAAGTGTAATCTAGTTGGGAGATGTACCATCAACATTCAGAGGGAGTTAGGAAACAACATCGGTATTATAGTTGTGTTGCATGTGCCAGGTTTAGGCATGAACCTGATTTTAGTTTCTACACTACAGGATAAGGGATATGATGTCTACTTTGTGGGGCAGAAGGTGTACATCAAGCACCAAACTTGGAAGAAGTTCAAATAGAATGGGTTTGAATCAAAAAGCTATTCACGTTGCATTTTGATTCTCCAAAGGCACTGATTAGTAACAACAGTACCAGAGACTTGGGAGAAATATGGCATAGGATGTTGGGACATCTACAACATGAAGCACTTAGGTTACGTAGGGATACCATGACAGGAGTTCTAGGATTGAGAACGGAACATGATGATATGTGCAGAGGGCGTGTTCTTGGGAAATTTGCGAAGGTAGCATTCCCAAGGAGTGACAATAGAGCCAATGGTGTGCTTTAGTTAATACACTTAGATATTTTTGGCATGCTATCCACTAGATCTCTTAGGCGTTGAGTATTTATTAACCTTCATCGATGACTACTCTTGTAAAAATTGGATCTATTTCTTAAAGACGAAGGACGAGGTCTTCAGTTGCTTCCAATATTTTAAGGCTCTTTTAGAGAATATGAGAGGAAAAAAGATCAAGGTGCTTCAAGATACAATGTAGGCAAGTATACAGATAGGCCTTCATGAGGTTCTATGAGAAGGAAGGTATCAAGAGAGAATGGGAAACTCTATACAACCCACAAAAAATCGGATCGTTGAGCGAAATAATAGGATGATAGTTGGGGCAGCGAGGGAAATGTTATATGATTAGGATATGCACAATTTTTTATGGGAAAAGGCATGTAGCACAATAATGTACATCTAGAATAAGGTTCCTCATAGAGCGTTGGGGAAGATGATACCAGAAGATGCTTTTAAAAGGAAGAAGCCAAAGGTTGGGAACTTCAAGATCTTTGGTAGTATCGCTTATTATCACATGTTAGATGACAATCACAACAAATTGGATCATATTGCAGAGAAGGGCTATTTTTTTGGGTACAATGAAACATCCAAGGCAAACAAGATCCACATTCCTGGTAGCAAGAAGATCATCGTGAGATAAGACGTGAAGTTTGAAGAGGAGAAATCCTTTAGAAGATGTCATTAGTTTCCAATAGATGATCAAAGTGGGTTAGCAGAAGCTCCAAGGGTTGAGAAGAAGTCACGGGGACAACAAAGCACACGTACAATTACTAGTACAAGCACTAGCTCGGGTGCAGGTGGTCCAACGAGTTCACAAAAAACAAAGCAACAAGGGTAATATGAGGAGCACGAAGCTCCAACCACCACCAGTGGAAGAAGAAGTAGAGAGGTTATTCAAACTTTGAAGGACACATAGGAGTTTGTAGGAGCTCCTAGGGTGAGCAATAGAGAACGCAGACAACCAGATAGGTATAAGGAATTAGTGGAAAAGTTCATTGACATAAAGCCTTCTAGTTATTAGGAGGTTGCACAATATCATGTGTGGCATGATGCAATGGGCAAGGAGTACAATTCCATCATGACCAACGATGTATGGGAGGTCATACTAGTGGACATGTCAGTTGTTGGATCTCGATGGATTTATAAGATCAAGTATGTTGCAGATAATAGCTTGGAGAAATGTAAGGCTAGGTTCGTGGCCAAGGGTTATGCACAGAAGGAAGCCATATAATATGAGGAGACATTTTCTCTAGTGTCCAGATACACTTCTATCAGGGAAGTAATCTCATTAAAAGTGCATATGGAATGGTGAGTTCACTATAGGGACATCAAGACAACTTTGTTGAACGAGGTCATATAAGAGGAGGTGTACATTGAATAGTTAGAGGGTTTTGAGACACATGGGAGAGACATGCTTGTGTGCAGGTTGAAAAGAGTGTTATACAAAATCAAACAAGCCCCTAGGCATGGTATGGTCAGATTGAAAACTACTTGTTGCAGATGGACTTCATGAAAAGTGAGGAAGGTTCCAACCTTTGCTATCTGATGGTAGGAGGTGAGCCACTCATCCTAGTATTGTATGTGGATGATCTCTTTTTGACAGGATAATCAGGGTTCATAGAGGACTACAAGAGGGACTTGGAAGCTGAGTTTGAGAAGAAGGATTTAGGACTGATGCATTACTTCCTAGGACTAGAGGCATGGTAGACAGATGGGAGATCTTCCTTGGGCAAGGGAGATATACTATGGGGATCCTAAAGAGATTCAAGATGCAGGACTGTAGACCCATGTCCACACCTATGATTACCAACTAGAGGAAGATAGACACATCGAAAGATGTAGTGGTGGACCCAACCTTGTATAGGAAGCTCATTGAATATCTCATGTATCTGGTCAACACAAATCCATACATTTGTATCACAGTTAATACTCTCATTCAGTTCATGGTGGACTTGAAGAGAGTACATTAGACAACAACGAGACATGTATTAAGGTATCTACAAGGTATAATCGAGTATTGTTTGCGATATTCTTGAGGAAATGGTTTCAGTTTGATGGGATATATAGATGCAGACTGGGCAGGAAATTTAGTTGATCAGAAAATCACGCTAGGGTGTTGCTTCAATATTGGATCAGGGGTTGTCTCTTGGTGCAGTAGGAAACAAAAGTCCATGGAACTAAGTTCTATAGAGGTAGAGTACAAGGCATTGTGTATGGCCACATGCGAAGCCATTTGGCTTCAAAAGTTGCTTGTGGGGCTATTTGGTAAGTGGTTAGATTCGACCAGTATCTACTGTGATAATTAGAGTTGCATCAAGTTATTTGAGAATCTAGTGTATCATGATAGGTCAAAGCATATCGACATTAAAAACCACTTCATCAGAAATTGTGTATAGCATGGATCTGTTCGGTTACAATATGTTCCCACATATTAGTAGATTGTAGATATTATCATGAAGGCCTTGGGTAAGGAAAAATTTGTCTACTTCAGGGATAAGATGGGAGTAGTGGAGAACACCTTCTTCGCTAAGAGGGATTGTTAATTTTTGGTAGCAACGGATATGTTTTCTAGTCTTCATTTGTTGTATAAAAGGCTAAGGAACACATGAGGATAATTATATCCAAGACACGGATAAATTTTCTAAGGAAAATGCCTTATTTAAATTAATTAGCCAATTATTAAATATTTTTGTAAGTCTAACTTAGGAAAACTAGTTAATTAAATCAAATTAATTGAGGTAAATTGATTTTTCTCTAGATACTTCTAGAAAAGTCACTTGATGGGGTCAAGACTATCTCAGCCATTGATTGTGATTATATCATGGTTGTTGGTTTCTCAATGAGAGATTATAAGAGAAAATCAATGGGTTAGTCAGAGACACATTAAGGATTTCAAATTACCTAGTTTTAGTGATTAGCAAGGGTGTATTTTGAATAAGGGAGACATCGACATAATAGCTTCAGTAGAGAAGATTGGGGAGAAATCTTTGGAGGAATTTTCTCAATGATTTCTACTTTCTAGTGAGAGGAAAGAGATTGACTTCATCAACAGAAGAGGAGGTCGAATTCAACAGTGCAAGTAGCCAGTTAGCCCATGTGAGTGGCGGGGGATCTCATTTCAATTTCCAGTGTTGGATATATCACCTAAAGGAAGTGCGAGTTAGTTAGAAAAATTATTGGAGGTAGTTTTTGCTTGTAGAAGAATTTTCCCAGAGGCAGTAAAATTTATGGAGCAACTAGTGTGAGTTTCTGAGAGAAGTGTGAGTTGTACAAGGAGGCAAAATACACATGCACAGGAAAACTTTTTTGTTTCTAGATCATTTTTGTGAAGTAAAAAATATTTGTCAGAGCTTTGCGAGTGAGAGGAAAGCAGATTGTAATTCTTATTTTTTGCTGAAGAATTAATAATAATAATTCTTATTTTGTGCCTCAGTTCCTATAATTATTTGTGAAAATTGTAGTAGTGATTTAATTGTTATTCTTTGTAATTAAGTTGTTCTGAAGACTAATAATCTCCAGTAGACAGAAGATTAAATTCCAGTTGTTGCAATTAAGGAAATCTCACAATCTTCACTACCTTGTGTGCATTTATTGGGCTCTATTTTGGATAGAAAATAAAATTTTACTTGTTTTAGTGCACTTACGAATCTCCTTCCGGTCTGAACTCTTATATCTATATCACCAAAAATATTATTTTTTGGATGATACTTTTGGAAAATTCTGGATGGTGACTTTGGATATTGACATTTTATTTCTTCATGTTCATCCCTTTCTTCTTTTTCTTCTTTCTTTTCTCGTTCTCTATAAATTGTCTCCTTTGGATTTTCATTGTTTATGACTTTTCTTTTTTATGTATTGCTTCATCAAATCTTACATCAATACTTTCTATCACCCTATTTAATCTTTTGTTGTAACATTTATAGGGCTTGCTTCCAAATGCATAGCCAAGAAATATACCTTCATATGTTTTGAAATCAAACTTACCTAAATTATCTTCATTTATCTTTATATAACACTTTCTCCCAAATATTTTGAAGTATTTCACGTGAGTTGGTCTACCTTTCCATAATTCATAAGGTCCCTTGTTGTTCACTCTAATTTGTGTTCTATCCAAAAATTAGATTATTGTGCTAACTAATTCTCCCCAAAAAGTGTTTGGTAGTTTGACTCCATTTAACATTGTTCTATCCATTTCTTATATAGTTATGTTCTTCCTTTTTAAAAATCCATTTTTCTATGGAGACCTTGCTGCCAAAAAATGTCTATCGATAGCATGATTCTCATATAATTTACCAAATTCATTAGAGGTAAACTAAACTCCTTTGTCTGATCTTACACACATGATTTTTGAACTAGTCTCATTTTCAACTAGGGATTTGAAATCTTTAAACTTTTCAAATGAGTTGGATTTTTCTTTAAGAAATCTAACCCAATTCATTCTTATGTAATCATCAATAAGCATCATAAAATAGCTCTCATATTTTAAATTTTGTGTTCTTGTTGTCTCACAGAGAGTTGTGTGTACAAATTTTAATGGCTTTGATGTCGAGTACTCCTTTATTTTGAAACTAACTCTCATATGCTTCTTGTGATTATGTGACTTTCAAATAGTGTCTATAGGATTTGATATCTTTGGCATATCTCTTATTTCTTATGCATTGTTGGGTTTTACTATATTGTTAAATTTGTTATGGCCCATCCTTCTATACCATAACCAACTTTTATTTACTTGTATTGTACAATGTTTCTCTCCTTTGACTTCATCGAGGAAATACATATTGTTGAAGGTTATGTTTTCATATTCCACTAATCTTCCTGGACCTATTTTCCGTATCTCATCTCCTTTAGAATGAAATGTGAGGTTGTAAACTTGATCATAGATTTGACTAACACATAGAAGATTACGTTTTAACCCTTCAACATACAAGGTATTTTGGGTTTTAGTATTTCCATCATCAATACTAATCGTACCTTTTCCAACTATCCTTGTAGAAGCATTATCCCCAAAGGTAACACTTCCTTCTTTTTCTTCCTTTAGGATGAGACTTTTTTTTCTAATCCCTTGTCTTGTGTTTTTAACATATTGTATCAATGTACCATTGGTTTCCTTTGTTTTGAGCATACAATGCAAGTCCAAATTATTCCTTCTTTTATTCTTCGTGCTTCCTTTTCTACACCTTTGCACATTATTCTCTATGATTGGTAAGACAATATTCTTCCTTGTCTAGTTTAGGAGACTTTATTACGTTGCTTCTACATTCACGTGTTATGTGCTCATGGTTATTGCACTTATAACATTCAATATTGTAATTAAGTAGGGGAGAAAATGAATTGTAGTTTCTATCAACCAACCCATGAGAAATTCTAGTTTTATTTCTCACATAATCATTCTTTGAGGTCTTATAAGATACTCTATTTTTATCGTCACATGATCACTTCTTGCATACACTCTACATTCTATTTATTTATGACCAAAATTACTCTAAGAAAAACAATATCCAAGGAAGAGATTTTGGTACAGGGTTGTGAAGGGCATTCTTGGTGGAACAACTCTTCTAAGTCGTTTTTGTTGTTCTTGTGAAAAGGATTAGGTTTCTGTTAGTCCTCATTTCCTTTCCTACTACTACTTTCATTGTTGATGGATTATTTGAGACTATTAGCATAAATTTTAGGCTTTTCTTCATTTTCATTTTTTATGGTTTTGTGACCTTAATTCTTGTATCTCCCTTAGGGGTATTTTGTTTTTCATCGTAGCCAAGGCTTGTCTTGATGAATGCTGAGATTTATAAACCAAGAACATTATATAAGATTTTAGCACTCTTTCCAAACTTCAAGCTTCTATTCAACTGATTCGTGTTTTCTCTAGTTCCTTTCTGATCCAGTTGGATGTTGGTGGCCACCCACCTATCCCATTTGGACCCCCACAATTTTCTCTTTCAGCTTTTTCAGTTGCCTAAATTGTAGCACAATTTACTATTTTTAGCAATTTTTTGGGTCCTAAACTTCCAGAGCCGTTTTGAGGCCCTAAACGACGTTTTTTTGGAAATATGGGGGCAACATGGATCCATGGACCGATGTTTCCCTTCCCAAAGTGGTAGTTCTCGGATAGATCTTTCTAAACGAGCTATCATACGCATCAAACGAAATCGTATGCAAAAGTTACGACCCCGGGAAATTGATGTTCCAATTTACCCAAAACGGGGCCCACAATTTGGCGTTTCATCTTCTAAGGGTTAGGTTTTGGAATGTGAAGGGTTTTCCATTGTTTCTCAATAATAAATAGGCCTTCGAGCCTCATTGTAACATAGTGCAGAACAGTTCAGAGGCATGTAGCCACCACATCTCTTCTAATAGATAAGCTACCATCGCCCTAGCTGGTTTATTTTCAACTTTGTTTGTAAGCATATTTCAATGTTTTCCATTATTGAAATGAAGTATTATTTCCGCTGCATATTTGTGTATATGGTCATCTCTGTATTTTGTTGCATTCCTGTTTAAATCCGGATCAGTAAATGATCCAGGTGGATTTTGGTGGTCACTCACCTATCCCATTTGGACCCCCACAATTGTCTCTTTCAGATTTTTCAGTTTCCTAAATTGTAGCACAATTTACTATTTTTAGTAGTTTTTTGGGTCCTGAACTTCCGGAGCCGTTTTGAGGCCCTAAACGACATTTTTTGGGAAATCTGGGGGCAACATGGGTCCATGAACAGATTTTTCCCTTCCCAAAGTGGTATTTCTCGGATAGATCTTTCTAACGAGCTATCATACACATCAAATAGAGATCATATGCCAAAGTTACGACCCCGGGAAATTGATGTACCAATTTACCTAAAACGGGGCCCACAATTTGGCGTTTCATCTTCTAGGGTTAGGTTTTGGAATGTGAAGGGTTTTCCATTGTTTCTCAACAATAAATAGGCCCTTCTCGAGCCTCATTGTAACACAGTTCAGAACAGTTCAGAGGCATGTAGCCGCCACATCTCTTCTCAGAGATAAGCTACCATCGCCCTAGTTGGTTTATTTTCAACTCTATTTGTAAGCATATTTCAGTGTTTTCCATTAATGAAATGAAGTATTATTTCCGCTGCATCTTTGTGTATATGGTCATCTCTGTATTTTGTTGTGTTCTTGTTTAAATCCGGATCAGTGGTATCAAAGCGATCTGTTTTTTTCTCTGTTTTTCTTTGCATGTCCCCAATGAGGTCGGGATATAAGGAGTTAGGGCTTGAACTGGTCGAACCTTTGCAAG
>APFE031196349.1:183863-225665 GCA_000404065.3 Pinus taeda | reverse complement strand
GCCAAGGCGGGGTGACCCAAGACAACCCGTCGAAGCCGTAAGAAAAGAACAACACCACGAAGTCGAAGAAAGACACAGGAAAGTGGTGTGAGTTCCACAAGAGTCCCACTCATAACACAAGTGAGTGTCGGACCAAGCAGTCGCTGGTGGCCGAGTTGAAGGCTTCCGAATCAGATACATGTTCTGACCCTGAGCCAGAACCCGACAAGGGGAATGGAAAAGGGAAGCAGATCATTGATGCAGATCCCTGTGCCACTATTGCCACTGCCAAGATCCAGAAGAATGAGCCCGAAGAGCCAGAGGAGGGGGAATGTCTTTTCCACTCACAGATGTGGGTGAAGGGTTCGCTGCTGCAATTCATTGTTGACAGTGACAACCAAAAGAACCTTATTTCAGCAGAGGTCGTGAAGCGGTTGGGCCTACCGACTACACCACACCCGCAGTCGTACAGTATAGGGTGGCTTCATGAAGGACGAGATCTCAAAGTTCGCCAGCAGTGCCGCCTTCCCTACAGCATCAAACCATTCACAGACGAGGTATTGTGTGATGTTACACCTCTGGATGTTTGTGATGTATTATTAGGCCAACCATACTTGTGGAGGCGACATGCTGTGTATGAGTCAAGGCCTCGCGCTGTCATTATTTCTGTGGATAATTCATTATACAGGATACTAGAGGTAGTCCCACCTACCGCCACCTCTTTGATCACTGCTAAGAAAGGCAACAAGCTCATATCACAAACTAGGAAATTTATTTTCTATCTGGTTCGATCCCAAAGTAAGGGGAAGATCGTTGCTACATCCATGACCCCCACACAGGGTTCCTCTACGCAGCAGCAGCAACAAAGGAATACGGTCATGATAGAACACAGGAACAACTTCTCCTCATCCACAGTGGTACCACATAAGCTTCAGGTGGGCAATAAAGTCTGGTTGCATCTGCAGAAAGAACGCCTTACAAGAGCCCATTAGAAGCTCCGACCACTCCGACATGGTCCTTACACCAATACCAAGGCTATAGGCAACAATGCTTTGAAGCACAACATTCCTCCATTCCTTCGCTTGCACCGAGTGTTCAATGTGGACCATCATTGACCATGCTTCCCACCATTTCTGGACACATCAGTGATTGCAGAACAGCTCACCAACAACCCACCTCAGCAGAAGATTTCTCATCTCAAGGAGGAACTCAACGCAATGGGGACCATTGCTTCCTAAGGGGGGAGGAATGATCCAGGTGGATGTTGGTGGCCACCCACCTATCCCATTTGGACCCACACAATTGTCTCTTTCAGCATTTTCAGTTTCCTTAATTGTAGCACCGTTACTATTTTTAGTAGTTTTTTGGGTCCTGAACTTCCAGATCCGTTTTTGAGGCCTAAACGACGTTTTTTGGGAAATATGGGGGCAACATGGTCCATGGACCAATTTTTCCCTTCCCAAAGTGTATTTCTCGGATAGATCTTTCTAACGAGCTATCATGCGCATCAAACGGAGATCGTATGCCAAAGTTACGACCCCGGGAAATTGATGTACCAATTTACCCAAACAGGGCCCACAAATTTGGCGTTTCATCTTCAAGGGTTAAGGTTTTGGAATGTGAAGGGTTTCCATTGTTTCTCAATAATAAATAGGCCTTCGAGCCTCATTGTAACACAATTCAGAACAGTTTAGAGGCATGTAGCCACCACATCTCTTCTCAGAGATAAGCTACCATCACCCTAGCTGGTTTATTTTCAACTCTGTTTGTAAGCATATTTCAGTGTTTTCCATTAATGAAATTAAGTATTATTTGCGCTGCATCTTTGTGTATATGGTCATCTCTGTATTTTGTTGCGTTCCTGTTTAAATCCGGATCACTTTCTTAAGGAAATGATTTCAACTTCTAGCTTCTTGCAATTTTATTCCTTTTATTTCAGTTTGTTTCTCACCAGTTATTCTATCCTTTATGTCTCTTCCAGTTGAGTATTTAGGATGATAACTATTTTTTCTGTTTCATCAAGTTTATGATCCTTCTTTTGATATCTTTGCAATTGGCCCTTCTGCTTTTTATTCTTTGCCCTAATCCTATCTATTCCTTTTAAAGCACTAACAAGTTCTGCTTCAAGATTCACTTCTCCATCAATGTCGTCTTCTTATGAATTTAATATTTCTTTCTAATTTTCTTCATATTCTTTATCAATAGACTTTGTATCAATGGCTATGAAGTGAAACTATTATTTGTCAATATCAGAAACATATCCACCACTTTCTTTAGACAAGCTATTGTCCTCTCTAGAGAAAAAATCTTCTTAATATATTTTTCTTTTTGGAGCCTATAAGGTTTGATTGTTATTGTTATGTTCTTCTTCATCCCTTTTTCATATGGACATTTGGAAGCAAAAATTTCCTGCTCTATCAAATAAAAACATTTTTAGGGTAGCTTACCTTTGTATTTTCCATATCCTCTTTGTAGCTTTATTACATCGTGATTCTTCTATATCCAATTCATGGTTGGAACAATCACATGATTTGTGTCCTTTTTTATTCTATGTTGCCTTTTCTTTTTTGATACTCATTTCATATGCAGTGAGAGCCCCATGCAACACATCCATCATCAGTATCTCTAGATCCTTCATTTCTTCAATGGAAAAGACCTTGGCATTAATTCTTGAGGGGAGTGACTTTAGCACCTTTTGTACAATCATTGTTGCTTCAAACTTCTCACCAATCCCTATGATAATGTTGATGATTTCATCCACTTGAAGGAAGTAGGTTGTAACATTTTCTTCATCTTTCATTTTCAAACTCTCAAACTATCTTCTATGAGTTTGGAGTTTTTCCTTCACCTACTCATCCCCTTCATAGATGTTTTGAAGTTTGTCCCAATTTTTTTTTTCGATTCACAATGCATCACCTTAACAAATTATGATCTTGATAAACCTCACAAGATACCATTCATGGATTTTGTATTATATTCACTAGCCTTCTTCATAATCATATTTGTTGGAGGATATTTTTGGTTTGTATAACTAGTTAGGAATGATTGAAAAATATAAAGCCCAATAGCCATTAGATAATTATGTATCCTTATACTCTAGAATGCATACTTTTTTCCAGTAAAAAAATGGGGCTCTGTTTGTGAAGAAACCTTCTTGAATACCCTTGTGTGCTCTTGAAATCTCCTTCTAGCGGTTAGAAAGTTTTTGAAGGAACTCGCTCTGATAGAAATTGTTGAACACATATTTATAATGAGAGGGGCGGGGGTAAATAAATATAAGACCTTTTTTTACTTGTCCAAACATTCATGAACCATAAGAAAATAATCATATATAAGATATATTGGGTGAAAAACATAGAACACAAGATTTACGTGGAAACCATTTTGAGAGGAAACCACAAAAACAATTTTTATAATTATTTGTAGGCACCACCCCACTTGATACACCAATCCCCATTTCTCCAAATATTTGTAGGAACCAACCTACTGGAAACACAAATCCCTACCATTGTAAATATTTGTAGGCACCAACCTGCTGGATAAACCAATTCCCACTACTGCAAATATTCATAGTCACCAACCTACTTCAATGGGTATTCTTGCTAATTTTTCATTCTTCAGGCCTGCTTGTTTCTTGTGCCTTCGTGGGGTTTGCTTCTTCAAAAACTTGTCTTTTTTGGCCTCTTCCCAAGTATGAACTTTTACAAAATGCCATATATCCAATTTTGTAACTAATTATGAAATTTTTACAAGAGGCACTTTTGTATGTCTCCTTGGATCTCTAAAAAGATCACACTCTAACATGTTTGAAATTGATTTTAGGATCATTTAGAAACCCTAACTTCCACAAGCCATATCTTTAAAAGTATAGTGAAACAAAGTCTAAATTTTTTACCACAGGTACCTACAAATATTTGCTCTGTCTCCTCAATATTTCATAGTTTGAAACATATCATAAAATAAGTTATAGCAAAAATGTCAAACTAACTTGCTTGATGTTGATTTTAGGAGTACTCAAAATCCCTAACTTCCACAAGGCATATATCCAAAATTATAGAAAACCAGTTTAGAAATTTTACCACATGTACCTAGAGATATCATCTCAGTCTCCTCAATATTTTATAGTTTGAAAAATCTCAAAAATAAGTTACAGTGAAAATTCCAAATTGACCTATTTGAAACCAATTTCAAGGCTATTCATAGACGTTAACTTCCTCAGAGCATATATACGAAAGTACAATGAAATAATTCTTGAAATTTTTACCATGTGTACAAGAATATCTATCCTCTATGTCCTATAAATTTCACAATTTGAAACATCTCATAATAAAAGTTATAGCGAAAATTCCAAGCTGGATCATTCACTCCACAAATCACATTTTTGCTTTACCTTTAAAAGCCTTGAGAGTATTCCATAGCTTCTCTTGTGCACCACAAATATCTTCTTGCTTGGAATGGTATTCAAATGCATGCATATCCTTTATTTATAGTGTCTCTTCATTCACTTAAGGCGTTGACTTGTAAAACCAACTGCGTCGACATGTACTTTATGGCTAGTCTGACTTGACAAAATATTTCATATATCCTCATTCCTATTAAGTTAAAGGAGTTCCATATACCATTGAACATGTATCATAACAAGATTTTGAACCATATATCTTATGCTCCCCTTTGAGCTAGGTATTTAGAGTAAAAATGAATTCAAAGATAGGGTATCCAAACTGAGAATAAAAAAAAGTCGGGTATCTGAACAACATTTCCAACAATATTCATCTTACAATTTTATCTTTGATATCTGTAATCTCTCTTTGTATTTGACATGAATGAAAAATATTGTTTTCAACGAGAACAACCAAATTTGTAAAAATACCCCAACACAATCCACTTAATCAATATAAATGCTACTTTTTATTTATGCTCATTATTGTTAATATTATGTAACTATGTAAAATATAGTTTTAACTTTATACTTATCAAAATAAAATTATAAATATTCAATGTATTCATGGTTATAAAATATATAAATATATTAAAAAAACCATGGATGAGCAAAGTGAAAGTGATATCAATTTCATTATTAGACTTCTTTATTACTTATAACATCTACCATATGATCATGCAGTTGGGTTTTAAAATATTTCATCTTGGATAAAACAATTATTCTTTCTTTTAGACTAAGTGTATGGTGCTTTAAGAGCATTGTATTCACGGTATTATATTTTCTAAATATTGAGGCTTTCTATCTTCAATATAATTGCTCTCAAAAGTGATAGGTGTGTAACCACCCCTCTCATCTCTACCCAGTTTCACTGACTTGCCAGGGTAAACATGAGAGGAGGAGCTACTATAACATGAATAAAATCCTTAAGTACCATTAAGGAAGTGGAATCGACAACTAGAAACATATTGACTTCCCTTAGGTTCTACAAGACCCCCATGACCTAAACAACCACTCTAGGTGCCCAAACCTTGAGTTAGATTTCCTTTTTAGTGATTTGGAGCCCCAATCACTCTGATGACAAGATAAGCCAATGAATGTAACCATCTAGTCACTCTGATGACCCTGCCTCCCAGCAACTCTAGTCTAGATTACCCAGTACTAAGCCTGTGACCCCGAAATCTAAGCCATCTTTTTAGGGTCTGACTCTCAACCATTGCCCATAACTTAATGAGACTTGTAGAATTGATAAATGACACTAGGACAAAGCCATTAACACAAAACTTAGACAAGGAATTGACCTAACCAATCCTAACCATGACAAATATTTCGTCAAACACATTGTGAACAGGTAATTTATAGGTCAGAACTACATATCTGAACATAAAAGTCTCATACTTATCTGGGAATCATCAAGAAGGTCTAATTCCCTCTCATAATAGGTGTAAAAAAATCTATTAGGTCATGCATTCAATAACCATTCATTTACCAATCAAAACATGTTAAGAGCCATAATTAGAATCTGTCATGAAACCATGCTTATAACCATCATATATCCAAAATAATAACAATGATAGAACAACCATCAAATCCACATAATAACAAGCATAAATACTCATGAATTACAAGACGAAAAGAGATCTTATCAACATATTGTTATAGCTCCAAATATCACCCTTGGTATTTGTGATGCTTGGTTTATGGCCTAGGGCAACCCCTCCTTCCAGACTTGGTTCAAATATTTAAAAAATACTTTTTTACTCCCTGTACGCGACTTTTCCCTGTATTAAATGAGTGTACACGTGGGTCAGTATATACCCAACCCACGTATATGTCTTAAAACACTTAAAAAATTTAAATTTCCTTAATTATGGGTGGAGATCACGGGTTTTAGCTGTTGATTACCTATTAGTGCCCATGGCCCAACTATTCCCAACTGTTTCCCAACTAAAAAACTACTTTGGGAGAAGTATAAAAATACTTCAATGGGAAGGCCTTAAGGAGGAGAGAAATGATAGAATTACTATACTGAGATTATCCCCTGATCAAGTCTGAAGAATTCCAGTGCTTCAAGCACTTCCCCAAGTTAAGGAAACCCTTGTTTCCTTGAGTTTTGATGTTCTCTCATATGCTTGGAGATATCATGGTATTGGTTGTGGAAGGGGCCTGTTGAAGACTGGGATTGGACTGACCTGGAGGACGGTTTTGCTTGGAGTCGAAAGATGAAGACTCAAGTGAAATCTTTCCATCTTTTATTATAGTTATTTGCAATAAAAAAGAAACACTGTCTTGTTCCTAATATCAACTTTGTTCATGCATCTGATGTTATTGTTATGGTTTATATATGAATGACTATTTCAATGTATAACTAACCATCTACTTATATGTTATAAAGTTGATTTCACTATAATGCTTTATCTATATGCTGCTATGCATCTTTGAATTGGTTGTTTTGTAGGTTCAAAGATTGTGAGGAGTTGCAGAGGGTTTGGACCCTGGCTGGAACTACCCGAATGAAGGACGCCTGGGTATGTACATTCTCACATAGTTTGTTTGTTTAAGCATTTTGCCTGAGTTATATGCTCGTTTTTGGCTGTAGATTACTTATGCTTTGTTAGGGTTATGACCCAAAGCCCTAGGGGAAATTATCCCTTAATAGAATTGGTGACTCCACTGGGGACAATAATCTTGTGGTTCCTAGTTTGGGTTATTTAGTGCCAATCAGGGCTCAACTTTCAGTTTGCTTGCTGTCTGTATTGTCTTCTCCTGTAGGAAGTCAGACTTCAAGTCTGATCCTTTTCATCAGGCCTCAAATTTTTGTTTTTTCTTGTAAACCTTTATATACACACCTTTGTCAGGTTATAGAAGCGTATACACGCTAGTTTCTCTGAACTGAAACCGCGTATATGCATGTTTCTCTTGGCTAAAGCGCGTGTACACGCAACTTTGTAGAGACATAGTCACATATACATTTGTTTTGCATGATTTTTCATGTCTTTTTATTTGGAAAGATTTTTTTCTTGGCCTTAGTACTTCCTGAGTGGTTAGTTTCTATTTTCATATTTTAGTTTTTCAGTGAGCTTACTGTTTTGAGTTCTCTCCTGCTTTGAAGAGTTTTTGGTCTCAATTTGCTTTACAGCGAGTTTTATCGTTTGTGTTTGAACACACAACGCTTCTTGTGGAGATTCTTGATTGTTTTGGTCTTCCGAAACAGCAATCTTCATGTCAACTTCATTTTTATGGTTTGCGTGCTTGGCTTCCCGTCAATTTTGTGGCCATTCACTTCTTCTTGCTTTTCGAAAGTTTTTGTTGACAAGTTTGAAAGTGTGGTCTTTCCTGATTTCTTGATCAGTGTCTCAAACCTCTTTTTGCTGCTTTTGGATTATTTAGTGCATTTTGAAACACCTATTTTGTTAAGTTTTCATTCGTGTTGAATTGACAACTTGCAAAGTTTCCTTATTGTTTGCTTTCAGTCTTTGAGTCTTTGGTAGCATTTTGAGTACCTTTGAAAAGTTTCTTTTATTGCTTTTTTGAAAAAGTAAAGTCCTTCAAAAACATTGTTTTTGCTTTCTTTGCCGATTTTGAGTTTGATTTCTTTTGGTTTTTGAGAATGATTTGGGATCTTTTTGATTAGCCCTTCTTGTTTTGGGAAAGATTTTGTGTTCAAGATTTATATTCCTTTCAAAGCACTTAAGTAGGATTATAAACAAATTGCTTTCATTTTCGTTTTTTAGAGTAATCTAGAATTTTTGCATTATCATGTACACCTTGCATTAGGTTAGTTTTGCATCATTAGAGCATTAATAGTTTTTAGTTTTTGTGAGTGTGAAGTTTGCTACAAGAAAAGAAAAGGAAAATGTTTATTACTTTAATAAAAGTTTCTTAGAGTCCAAGTAGAAGTTGCTTTTCATCAAAGAACAAACAAGTGCATTACATATAAGTTAGTTTTTTTCATTAATTTCTTTTGCGTCATAAGACACCATCAGTTTCACTTTCGTATTGTCCCTTTGACTTAAAAAGAGCAACCACTTAAAATCAAGCGCTTAATAAAATAAACTAGAAATTTTTATATTGTCAATCAGTTACACCAACAAGTTTTAGGTTATTTAGGGCCTTGGATTAGGCGAGAGGAGAGTAAACTCTCCAAGGCCACTCTAAATTGTGAAACATAGAAGTCTGAATAAAGAGTGAAATCCAATAGTGTTAGGGAGACCAGGAAAGCTCCGTGATTGGGAGTTAAGCACAAGGGTTTTTGAAGATAAGGACGAGAGATACCCCCTCTCTTACTTGTCAGATCTTACCTCACGACTGTTCCGCCCAGCTTCTGATATGAGTTGGTGCCTTTAGTTGCCAATCCTAGGGATCTACACAGGTGGATGCGGAGGGGAATCCCATCGCAACTGAGGTTGACATTGCATCATGTTCAATGGTACTTCTAGAGGGCACCCTTACCCCAAACTATTTTCGGAAGGCCCTTATATTCACTTTCTTGTATTTTGGTGTCCAGTCCTAATCACCCGGAGTGAAAATACTTGGAAGTCGTTTCACTGTTGAATTCTTTAGGGACATTTTTTAGTGTGTGTTCTATGCTCCTTGTCAGCCTAGCTTTCAATTTTCTTGAGTCTTTAAGTAGATATTATTAAAATAATTCAAAGTGGCTGACCAATCACTTAGACGATCCCGTAGACTTCGTGGACTTTCACCTGCGAGTCCAGAGCCTTCTCCTAGAAGGCGTAGGAGCGATTCTGCCAGTGGTTTTCAACTAGTGGCAGCTGGCGCATTGAAGATTGATCCTCCTCTTGGGGGCATCAGTGTACAAGGTAGACCTGGTACTACCACAGAGTTAGAGAGGAACACACCAGTTCTTTCTCAGGTACTCTTCTAGTCGGAAGATAATATTGAGGTAGAAGAGCTCTCAGAGTCAATTGCGGCTCCAAATTCTCCTCTCCCTTCTGACCATCTAGACGTATTGTTATACGTCAGAACTCTGACACACAGGCCTTCAAGCCCAGGTCCACACACATACATCCCTTCGATGACCACTTCTCGAAGCATGGCATCCACTGTGAGTGCTACGAGTATGCAGACTCCTATATCAGTGCAAGGGGGAGGAACTATTTCCATCCCCTCTACATCATTATTTGGGTCTACTTCCAGCACATCCTTGTTTGAGTCTACTTCCATTCCGTCGACAAGTGGAAGTTCCCAAGCTCATGCATCCAGTTTTGGATTCTTCCCTTTTGGAATGCCCTCTCAAGGTATTCTTTCAGTTCCATTGAGTGTACCATTAACCGCCTCCACGTCCATGATGAGTGGATCGACATATTTTCAAGGTTTTCCTTTTGGAAGTGGTCATATACCACATTCCAATCTAACGGTAGGGTCTATGCCTTTTCCTTTCACAAGTCAAGGTACTAATCCTTTTCAGAGTTGGACTAACCCTGCGGTTAGTGGGATCGAAACTGGGAATCAATTTTTTGGCCAACAAGGGAATGTGCCGTATTCCTCAGTGAATTCATTTCAAAGTTTTCCACCCTTAGCTAATGCTTGGAACCCCTACCAAGGGTTGTCAGCCTCTTATAATAATTCGTTAGGGGGAAACTTTGCCAGTTACGGAGGTTTTTCGGCTGGAGTTGGTCAAACTCCAAGTTTTGCTGGACCACAAGGGTCACATTTTGGTTCAGCAGGTTCTACCAGTTACTTCGGGCAACCTGGTGCCTTTCAAAATCCATGTCATTCTTTTCAGACTTTCGGGAGCCTCGCCCAATTTGGGTGGAATCCCCAAGGTCCTCTGAGACTTCCGTTTCTAGCCACGCTCAATCTGCCAGACTTGACTAAGTTAACAAATGATCGGATCAGATACGATCCGTCTTGGCCTTCAGTCCCAACCAAACTTCCATCGGATATCCCAAAATTTGAAGGGAAGAGTGGTGAAGAGTCGGGCGACCATGTAACACCACATTCCATTTATGGTGCTCATCGAACTCCTTCATCGATGATTCGATTAGGTTGAGACTATTTCAATGCACCTTAATTGACAATGCAACTAAGTGGTATATAGAGTTGCCAGGGGGCACCTTTAAATCTTTCAATGATTTGGCTAACATTTTCTTAAACCATTTCCAATTGCCTGTTCGTTACGAAGCCGGAACTAAACTTCTGGCCAATTTTCATCAGGACAGGGCTACTCACATTTATGATCATATTCAGGAATGGAGATGAAGAAAGAGGCTCATCAGAGCCGAAATTCCACATGAATTCCATCTCAAATGGTTTTTAAAATCGTTACAACCTGAGATCTCCAAGGATGTTTCTATGTCCAAAGTTTATTCCGAAGGGAAGCTATCTTTCGCGCCCAATAGTTAGAACTAATATATTCTCATTCTGGGACTCTTAAGAAAATCTTGCCTGATGCTCCTAGATCCACGGTTGATATAGCAAACCGAATCCAAGTCCGCATCCTGACGGTATTGTTGGATCGATTGATGTAAATGCGGTGAACCTTCTAAGCCAATTGCAGCAGTTGTCTATACAAACTACTTCTTACAATCAATTGTGCCGTCTACTACTCCACCTTCTCAACCTTCTTTCGTAAATGCTGTTCAGACCTCTAACCCCAAAGGAAATCAAAATTCCGATCGGAAGAAAAAGGGACGAGGTAAAAAGAAGAATCAAGATGGGAAGGGTAATGTGAATAAGCCCGACAATAATGCTGGTGAGGGCGGTAAAGAGTTTAAGAAGAAAGTTAATTTTCCATGCAAGTTATGCAATGGAGACCATTTGACTCATCTCTGCCCAAAAAATTCAATATGCTCAGCGCTTATTAGTGCGAAGGGTCTTCTAGCTCCCAAGCTGTCTTAACTAACCCTTTCCCCCAAGGGCAGCAGTTGCTTGCCGGTGCGAATTTAAACCCTGGTACCTTTGCAGGGGGCAACTAGGAGGGGGACAATTCCTCAAATGTTTTCATGATGGGTTCTCACGTCAATGTGGCCACACGGTCATGTGATTATGGTGAAGTTGAAACATCAAAGGATAAATATTTTCCCGGAACTATGGATCACTTCATATTGAGTGACCCTCTATTGAGTCTATACCTCGGATACCGAAAGTTTCCGCCAAACACGGGACTATCAACCCTAATGCTAGGGCAGCCCAAAACTACTCCATTGTAGAAGATCCGGCTCAAAGTCCATGCGCTTTGTCTACTTTAGAGGTACTCCAGTCGTGTCCAGCTCAACGAAGTGCTTTGCTTTCAGCGATAGGGGCAGTTGATCCAAACAATTCTTTAGTGCTCACTTTTGACATGTTCAATGTCAAAAAGAGACTTCCTCATCATATGGATTTTCAAATAAAGTCTACTTACCAGAAAACTAACATTTTTCAAACAGTTATAGATGAGGGAGCTTCCACATGCATAATATCTATGTCATGTTGGAAGGCCATTGGATCGCCTTTGGCTGTTTCTTCACCCACACTCTTGACAACATTTAATGGACATTCTCATAGGACACATGGGATTATCTTGGCCTTTCCTATATGTGTTGGAGGAAAGGTCGTTAATATCGAAGTAGAAATCATTGATGCCAACCTAGATTACAATCTCCTCTTAGGACGAAATTGGATTTATGAAATGGACGCCATCGTTTTGACTCTATTTCGAGTCCTTTGTTTTCCTCATGAGGGGAAAATTGTTAAGGTTGATCCGTTGGACTATTCTCCAGTTGATCCTCGTGCAAATTCGGATTCTACTATTCCATTGGTGGATAACCCCCGTCAACCTATTGAGAATCTAGGAGTTGGATGTATTCTTCATTGATGGGTACATTTGATTTTCCCACTCCTGTAGCTAGAATCATTGTCATTTCATCCTCCAAAGAGTCTTCATGGGAAGACTTCTTGTGGACTAGTTATTTTTTAGACCCTTGGACCTTGCCTTCACCTACAACCACATTAGATGAAGGACAAGTTGGTGGAATGGCATTCCCTATGTCTATAGTAGAGCTTAGATATTAGTCTATCATTAACTCTACAGGCGACCATCCTACTCCTTTTTCAGAGGAAGAGTTAGATGGTGATGTGGCCTTAGCTTGGACCCTTGACTCTACTTCTGCTATGGGATTGCTTAGATACGGTATGACCATCTGAGGAAGCAATATTAGAAGCAATGATGGGTGTAGATCAACCTTGGGAAGACTTAAACCATCGTTCTCCAATCTGCTTACTAGCGATGTTTGCACGGTTCCAAACCCTTTGGCTCCAACACACATCTGTGCCGAACGTAACATGTCGGTCATTTCAAAAACCATACCGATAAACATGTCTAGGAGCCCTAATGTGATAGAAAATGTCTTCATCGGAGCTGAGTGTTCCCCTGAAGAGATTCAAATTTACACCGACCTCTTTAAAGGGTTTCGAGATGTATTTGCTTGGTCTTATGCAGAAATGCATGGTATTGATCCATCCATCATTAAGCATGAGATCAAGACGTATGAAAACGCTAAACCAATTCGGCAGAAGCTTCAACTGGTTAATCCTAGGAAAGCAATGGCTATTAAAGCTGAAGTAGAAAAGTCGCTCAAGGCGGGTTTCATATACCCCGTTCCTCTAACAGATTGGGTTTCTAATCTAGTCCCAGTTGATAAAAAACAAGGAATGATCCGAGTGTGCATTGACTTTAGGGATTTGAACAAAGCTTGTCCAAAAGATAATTACCCCACACCATTTATTGATCAGATAGTTGATGAATGTGCGGGTAATGATATTTTTTCCTTCATGGATGGATTCTCCGGTTATAATCAGATATCTATCCGTCTAGAAGACCAGCATAAGACAACTTTCTTATGTCCCTGGGGTACCTTTGCATACAAAAAGATGCCTTTCGGTCTTAAAAATGCTGGAGCTACATTTCAGCGGGCCATGTCATATGCTTTCCACGACATCAAGCATGTCATCGAAGCATACTTGGATTATTTAGCTGCTCGTTCTCGAAAGAGAGTTGATCATCCTAGTCACTTTCGGTTGGTTTTTGAACAATGCCATTTTTACAAGATCCGGTTGAATCCAAATAAATGCGTTTTCACGGTTACATTTGGTCAGTTGTTAGGGTTCATTGTGTCAACTGAAGGGATTCAAGTTGATCCCTTCAAGGTGGAGGCAAGTTTCATTTTCCTCCCCCATCTTCCATTTGACAACTTCAAAGTCTTCAGGGGAAGGCAAATTTCTTGAGATAGTTTATAGCGAACTATCCTGAGATAACTAAAGGGTTTATGTGTTTGCTCTGGAAAGGAGTTCTATTTTTATGGGATGAATTTGCGCAATGATCTTTTGATGCCTTGAAGTAGGCGTTGATCTCTACCCCACTTTTAAGTCCACCAGATTATGGTAGAGATTTCCTTTTATATCTTGCAGCTGCAGAATCAACCATAGGTATGGTTCTGGTTCAGGAAGATGATGCTCTCACGAAGCATGTGATTTACTACTTGAGTCGAGGCTTGGTAGGCCTTGAACTATGCTATTCTCTGGTTGAGAAATTAGCCTTGGCTATTGTCCATGCTGTCCAGCAGCTTCGCCATTATATTCTACTACGCAAAACATTTGTCTTAGTGGCGGTCAATCCTTTCCAATTTGTCCTCAGTAGGTGAGTGATTGGGGGCAAATAAAATCGATGCATTGTTATTTTACAAGAATTTGATCTCAGGTTCTGGTTAGCCAAGTCTAAGAAATCATTGGTTTTTGTGGAATTAATTTCTGAGCTGCCTTGTGGAGAAGATACGGTTTATGAGGAAAGTTTTCCCAACGAACATCTATTCCTCATCTCTTCACAAGACCCTTGGTATGGAGATATCATTATTTATCTCCAGACTTAGAAGTTCCCTTCTGCTACCTCCAAGGATGAACATTGAAAATTACGTCACCTAGCTAAGAACTATGTCATCATTGGTGATACATTATATCACCGAGGGGTTGATTCAATCCTTCGGCATTGTTTAACCTTAGAGGAAGCAGAATCTGTGCTTGATGATTGCCACAGTGGAGCTTGTGGTGGTCATCTTTCAGGGCTTGCTACAACCCAGAAAATCTTGCATGTCGACTACTTTTGGCCTTCGCTTTTCAAAGATTGTATTGAAGCGGTCAAACATTGTCACCCTTGTCAAGTCTATACTCGAAATATGCATGTGCATCCAACTCCTCGTTTCCCTGTTATTACTGTTGGTCCTTTCACAAAGTGGCGTATTGACTTTACTACTTGTAATCCGCCTTCAACAGCGAATCACAAGTACATTATTGTGGCTGTAGACTACTTTAAGAAGTGGGTTGAGGCCATGCCCACTTATAAAAATGACAGTGAAACAACGACATTGTTCCTCTTTAGTCAGATTATTTCACTGTTCGGTATCCCGAGAGAGATTGTCACTGACCATGGCAGTCATTTCCAGAACCAACTGATGTCTGAATTGGCTCTTAATTTGGGCTTCTGGCAGGAGAATTCGTCTCTGTATTATCCTCAGGCCAATGGCCAAGTCGAAGCTGTGAATAAGTCCCTCAAGATGATCCTGCAAAGGACAATTGACAAAAATCGCTCCAATTGGCATCTTATGTTGTACCTGACTCTCTGGGCGTACTAAACCTCAGTAAACACTGCCACTGATTTTACACCTTTTCAGTTAGTTTACGAACTGGAATCCATCTTTCTTGTCGAATGTGAAAGTCCATCTCTTAAGCTAGCTGTTGAGATCCTTCCAGAGACCTCTAGTCTCGAAGAACGCCTCCTTCATTTTGAACATCTTGATGAGCAGCGTCAAGATGCCGCCACAATCAATGAGGCTCATAAAAAAGGGTGAAAACTCAGTATGATAGAGTTGTCCGTCTTCGAGTATTTTTTGAAGGCGACCTTGTCTTGGTCTATGACCAAGATAAAGATGCCTTGTGGGTAGGCAAATTCAAGTCCATGTGGTATGGTCCTTTTATAGTGAAACAAGTTTTAGAAAAAGGGGCTTATGAATTAGTCAATTTTGAAGGGAATAAGTTGGTAGAGCCCCGAAATGGGCTCTACCTCAAGAAGTACTTTGCATAGGTTATGACCAAGCAATGGATTCTTTGTATATTTTGTATTTTTGTACATATTTTATCAAGAGTTTTTATGATATCGACGCTTTTTTGATCTGCTTTGGCAGATGTTGATGGATGACTTGGTCTATTTCGGATTCACCGATGGTGCTAGTCGGCACACTTGGAATCTTGCTTTCGCAGCTTGGGTGATTTATTATCCAACTGGTCAGTTGATGGTGTCAAGGGGAGTATGTATTGGTTCTGCGTCAAATAATATTGCCGAATATACTGTCGTTATTAATTTACTATCTGAAGCTATTTTTTATGGAATTGATTCGTTGGTAGTGTATCTTGACTCACAGTTGGTAGTGTCACAATTGAATAACATTTATCGGGTTCGGGATCCTTACTTATATCGCCAATTTTTGAGAGTGAGGGTGTTGCAAAGATCATTTGTTTTTATTACTTATTTTCACATTCCACGATTTGACAATTCATTAGCGGATTCTATCGCTAATCAAGCATTAGATTGGCATATCATTCATTCATCAAGATAAAATCAAATATCAAAAATCTAGAACTGTATATATATATCATAAAATCGCCCGTGTGTACATAAAGTGTTTTCAAAAATAATATACAAAATTGGGACTAAAATGCCCATAATCATGTCTAGTACATCTAATGACTTGACTCAGGATGAGTGGCTAAGTAGGTGACCACTGCTTTGGCCACACGCCGAAAAAGGCGAACCCAATCGCGTGGCGCTCCTACCATGCGGCGCTGCATATCCTTTGGTATATCTTCTATGGCCTCCATCGCTACTCGGTGAGTCAATCTCACCAAGTTTTGCTGGACTGCGTATAAGATTCTCTCAGTCTCTGTAGCCGCCTCTTCGGCACCTCTTCCACGACGCCTGTGCCGCGAAAATCCATTTGGTCGTATTGGAACCACATCTGGAACATGATCATTAAATCAATATTTTAATCCCATAAAAAATATCTTTAAGTTCGTTTTCATATTTGAAAAACATAAAAATTGATAAAACTTTAAAAATGGTTACCTATCTCTCCCCATGCTGGGTCTGGTGGCATCGCTAGATCCGGATCTCCCCTTAAGTCCATGCCATCATAGGGATAGTTGTCCACAATGATGATTTTCTGCTCTCACCAGGAGAAGAAATCATCATCAAAAGCAGTCCCCGGTATGTCTTCGCCTCCAAGGTGTTTCATCAGGTTGGCCCACCTACCCAACCGAGGATCTCGGGGGCTACTGATAGAAACTGATACTCTGGGACGTAAGCCTGGAACCTTCTCAAAGAACAAGGAGCAAAAAATGGTCCCGTATCCAAAATTCTTGGTCTGTCCTTTCTGAATGGAGGACAACTGGCTCTTCATGTTATTGAGAAGAGGTGTACACCAATCAAAAACTGTAGTGAGACACTCCACGACCAAACTCATGGATAGTCGTGATTCTTGGTGCAGGCTGATCCGTTTACCCTGGCTATGGTGAATAATAAGATCCTTAGGGACAAACTCTCTACATGCTTGATTGGAATCTGGCTTCCAATCTTCTCCAAATGCCCTGGACAATATATATGCACGTAGTCTTCCACTGTAAGACTACCTCGTGTTTGACCAATCGAATGTACCACTTCTCCTCTCTGGGAGAGACTAGTGATAAAGTAAATATCTTCTATATCTATCCTCAAAGGCATTTGATCAATCATAAAAGCATCATCTTCGATACTCTAGTAGTGGATCAACATTTCAAGCAAGCGGGTGTTTTCCTTCATATTTGGAATTTTGAAATTTTTTAATAAACCGCATCCCCTCAAGGCATCTAAGGCCTGTTGATCATTCATAACCTCATCATCAATAGTAGCATGCTCCCTTTCCCTCCAGGTGATTGTCATCCTGAAAGAAAATCAAGGTTCAACCGTTAGCTTTTTTGTTTTAATTTCAAACTGCGTATACGCGGGTCCATTTCATACATAGTCACGTGCAGGGCCTGCGTATTTGCGGGTTTCTCATAAGCAACCCGCGTATACGTCGCGTTGAAATTTTTAACATAATTTCCAATGGTAAAACCTTAATTAAAATTTCTAAAAACAATCACAAATGAATGCAAGCTAGATTTGGGGGTTACCTGATGATTTTTAGCCAATTTGAACGGTCGAATTCTTTGGGGGGCAAGTTTGCTTCTTTTTCTCTTGCTCTCAACACAAATGGTAACAATGGCGAGTCAAAAATTCATTTTATAAGCTTTGAAAATGTCAATTTTTTTCAAAACTTGATTTTTTTTCGTCTCATAAATCTTTTAACTTGTGAGCTTAGATTGTCGAGAATAGGCTGTTCTTCAGGACATTTTGGACGCTTTTTCAGAAATTTCACGTCGGTTCCATGACTGCCAACCCGTCATGGGAAGTGTCGTTTACTCACTGGCATATAGGTTAGGAAAACCATTTTTCCGTTGAACTTTGCATACTAGCCTCCATTTGTTGATACACATGCCATAGGGTTGATCCCATCATGTTATGGTTCGTAAACCATCTTCACTCGCCGATTTTTAAATCATGACACAATGGTAGAGCCATCCTTTACATGGGCATCGTAGTTAGCACCTCAATGACATTGGCTGCCCATGCTTCTTCATTAAATAGGCTCAGGAGTCCTCTCTAGTCCCACCATGACTTGTGCGTTGAAGACTCATTCCTCTTTGCTTCTTCGCTTCATTCTGGCCTTATAACCTAGATGCTCCTTTGTGTTGAGTTGTACTACCGCATTGCATATTGATGATTTCCACCTTTTGGCCTTAAGCCAGGCTTCACTTGGACTCGTGTTTAAGCCACTTTTTGACCATGACGTCTGCAAGAAATCCCTTAGCTTCTGCAACTTGACACACCCTGAGACCCCCTGGAAAGAACATCCCTTTGAGTGTCCTTGACCAGCTTCGGCTCCCTACATTGAGCATAGGAGTGTTCCCATCCCAAGAACTAGATCATCTGTTTCACTGACACTCATTCTTTCCACTGTACTATAACATTCTTTTATTCTTTTTCCAGCTTAAAGAAAAAGACAAAAATTATATATTCCAAAAAAGAGCGGGAACGGGACAACATTTCCGTTTATTGTTGGCAGCTAGAGTCAATTGTGTCGCCCTTGAACAAAGCACTCGAACAAAGTATCTCCTCCATTTGGTTGGGATTTAGCTTGACTTAGGTACGCCTTAACCTTGTTATTGAGTCAGTTCTCCTCCGATTGGTTGTCTCTTCCAATCATATGGAGAGTTTGTTCGTGCCTTCTGCATGATGAGCTTATATAGAGTCATCATATGCTACCACATGGTCATCATTGAGTCATGCTTTTGTTCAAGGGAAGTAAGCCTGAGTTGGCCTCTTTGCGGTGTCTCTTGACCTATTTTTCATTCGGCCATCCTGGTTGTCAGTGTCTTGTCTATCATCACATCAATTATATTGGTATTTTATTCATTCCAGTTTGAGAAGGTCTCCATTGACTTCTTGCTGGCGGGTCTTGTCCTTATTGATGATGATATATTGCTTTGAGGACAGGCCTAGAGCTGCACCCTGGCCCTATGTTCATTATTGATAGGTCACCTTGTGCTCAGCATCGATTAGTATCATGGTCTTGGACTGAGTGGTTCCCCTTGTGTTTGACATCGGCTTCCATTATCACACATTGGGATTCGTGCAGTGCCTTGGTTTCCATTTGACCTTACTGGTGGATTCCTCACCTCTATGTCAGCTTTCATTATTGGTTGGTTCAGAGGGTTTCTATCGTGCGCTATCTACATCTTGTGTACGTTGGAAACATGCTTTGGTTGGGTTACTACTTCTTTTTTCATCTGATTCCTTGCACATTATTAGCCTACGGGTTACACTCACACTAGATTGATGAAGGATGCCTTAATGCCTTCCTTCTAGCTGATCTTTCCCTATCGACTACGACTCATTGCTCTTGGGCAAAGGTCTAGAGTCCATTTGGCAGTACCTTGGGGTTTGCAGTCATCAGTGGCATATCCTTCGCTATCAACAGTGGGAAACCATCACTGTCTCCTGATTGATAGATTCTTATAGGTGTTTGACTTCAGCTCATCTATTCGCACTTATTAGATTGTACTGGGTACCTTGAATCTCATTATCATTATCGGTGAGTAGTCTCGCGTTCGTTAACGGTATACATAAATGACTGGTAATCAAATGATTTCTCACATGGTCAACTTCAAATCATTTATTCCCACTGTGTAGAAATGTACCACGACAGTCGGTGAAGACCTTGGGTTGCATCAAAATTCTTTGGTTCACTTGTCAGTTGCTCCTATTACTGCTAGTTGACACCATTCCACCTTATATGTTGTAGTCCTTCATAGTGAGATCCTGTATGCTGGCATCCGAGTTCGGATGTAGTATCATCTTATTCCATCATGTTCATTTGGTACTATTAGGATCAGTTTTTGACATCAGTGATCAGCTTCATCTTTCAAATTCATTGATCATCTTTTTATATGTGATATTCATACATGTACTTGTTCGATCATGATTAGATGATCCGTTATGTACTTTCAGTTCCTTATACTTGTATACATAGTGGATCTGCTTGTACTTGATATGCGAACATGCTTTACTTTCTCTGAGCATCGGTATGCCTGCCTCAGACAGTTGTTTCTTTCTGATCTTCTTTTGCTGGCTTGGCAGGCTGAAATCTGGTGAAGTCCTTCTCAGTGTTTGACAGGTTTCCTTTCCATATACTTAATACATTTCGGCCATCATTGCGGAGTACTAAAGAAGGTATGTTTTTGTTGATTATTTTGGCATATTTTCATTAAAACTCACAACCCCCTTGCATCATGAACTAGGTAGATAATAAGAAATCATAACAAAATCTGCAGGATTTCTATGCAACACGGAAACACTGATAATTGCCATTTCTTATGTAGGAAAAAGGAAAAACAAAAGATTGCCGGGCCAAGTTAACTGCTGTCCCTTTGGCGGGGAACCACATGCAAACAAGGCGATCCAAATTAAAGCATATCAGCCAGGGAAAGGAAATGGAGATATCGACTCGGCGCAAGAAAGCAAAGCGATAACTGGGAATTAATAGTTTGGCGAATCCCTCAGGATCCTTTGATCCTGAGGGATTGCTGCTTTACCTATTTTTGCATCATCAATATCTCCGCCTTAGCTGTTATAAAAAGGGGCAACACTGCTAGCCCGGGGGGATCTGCTGTCATTTTTCTATGTAACTTTTCTCTGAATTTGAGACTTTGATCATCGACTCTCGTTGAGAAGTGATCCGCTGTAATTCTGTTTTAATGCATTAATATAAACCTGGTTGCTGTTTCATCTTTGATCCTGGAATAATCTCAAGCAGTGTGTCCCTGGAGGCTAAGGGCCCGACCCTGGTGGAACACTTGCTCCTGTACTATTACCTTTCGTTTGTGTGTAGTTTTCATTATCAGCTTTGTTCGGTAATCTGATATGTTTTGTTATTTTACATCATGGCTTTGTTATACTTGATTTATGTTCAAATGAGTAATTTCATTCTCTGTGACAGGAGTGTGGTATTGTTCACTCTAACTGTGTAATGCATTGTTGTTCCTTTAATCATTAATATCGCTAGTCTTTATGGAATGCTATTGCTGTCCAATTACAAAGTAACCATGCTATAACATTCATAAATTGGTATTGCTGTATTCATCTATGGTTTACATTTAATTGTGATTGCTGTTAACTGACACTACTGTTCCATTACGAATTACAATTGCCATTCTTTATAACTAAGATTGATATTGGTGGTATCGAAATCAGATTACTGCTTCTCTCAATATTAAGGTGTGCCGTCTGTGCTATTTATCTTGGTTTATCGTGCACTTATAGTTGACTCTGAGTATTGTTCTATATTTCATTGCTAATCAGTTGCTGTTCTATTTCCGTGTCCTGTCCGATTTGTTCTTAGAGTAAAGATCGCTACCTGATTTCTATAGGATACGATTGCTGTAGTTGTTTATAAGAATCAGTTGCTATTCCATTTCTCAGTTGCTGTTCCATTTCTTAGTTGCTATTCTATTTCCTAGTTGCTATTCCATTTCCTGATCATTTGCGTTATCATTGCTTTGGTGTGTAGAACAATCTGAAACTGTAGTGGGCGTTGACATTTGTTATCTAGTCCCCAGATTGATGATCTGTTCTTTGATTGCCTTTAGTTACATTAATTTACAGAGGGATGAGTTACTGTTACTGGACCCTTGACTGATGAATTTCTTAGTTTCCCAAATGCATGATTTCAGCTTTAAAGTGCTTTTCTATAAGTAGATCTTGTTGTAAGCATCCATTTACTCTTGTATTTTGAGCACTATACTACTAGCATTACTCTAACAAATGACAGCCTCAAACTGAGACACTCTTTGAAATAACAAAACGTTCCTGGATTGACAAACTAATGCGAGGTAATTAGAGGTGAAAAAGACCCTTTTTACAGCTCAACATTTTGGCACCGTTGCCGGGGAAAGAGTGTAGCCATTTGTCTCTTTTCAAAGTAGTGTAAGAGCCTGCTAGGAAAGAATTGGGTCTTAAAGACAGAAGGTAAGAACCTACATGTGGAGTGTGTAATAGCCCTGCTCCCTTGCCCGCTTTCTTGCAAATTTGTTGCTGTTTGTTTGGGTAGAACTTAGCAGATGACTTGTGTGCATGACTAAGCAGAAAAAGCCAGAAAGGAATCCCAACCCTCTACCCAAGACTGACAAAGCTAAGGGGCCAGTGACCCTTGGCCGATCGACCTTGATAGATGAGAAGAAAGAAGAATCTCAGCCTTTAGTAGGACCTAGAAAACTTTCTTCTAGACAACCTACTAGTTCCCTTCAGGCCACAGGATCACCATCTGTAGCCTTTGCTGAGGTGCATAGTCAAACCGAAGAGAAAGATTTTCAAGAAATTGATAATTCTAGCCCAGAACCATTGCAAGAAGGGAATCTTAGAAACCTCTGTGAAGGGAGAGAAGAGACAAGAGAAACTGAAGAACCAAGATCTCCTCTTGGGGTAATTCAGCCATTAAGTAGTTCGAATAAGGGAAGTGCTGCAAAAATCATTTATAGCGAAGCTGAAGAACCTGAATCCCCTCAGACATTAGGTACCCTCATTATCCCAGATAAAGGAAGTGCTATCAAGGCCATTCTCGTTAAAGCCATTTCCCCTCGACAACCTAGGAATACCCTCCTAGATATCCCAGAAGGTTATTGGCATATATTTGACCAAATGGCCTAAAACTAGCTAAACACCCAAACCTCTACATTGCAATACCCCATTGTGGATACTGCAACTAATGCACCTATGAAAGCAATCCCTCTTCAACATATCCCTACATTCCATGGCCTTACATCAGAGGATCCGGATGCATTCCTATTTGAATTTGACGTGTTGTGTAGAGGATATGACTACACCACCGATCCCCATAAACTGAAATTATTTCCCTCTACATTAAAAGGGGCTGCTCTAAGATGGTTTATGGGATTAGGTGGTGGGGTTATAAATAACTGGGATCAAATGAAAGAGTCTTTTCTAAAAAAATATCAGGACTATTGCAGGTCTAGAGAATTAAAAGACGAAATATTCTAGATGGTAGCTAGACTAAATGAAACATTAGAGGAGTATGTTGAACGTTTCTAGTATAATCTTCAAAGATCTCCTTATGCATCATTACCCTTACTTGATAATGTATTAAAAACAACATTAATTAGGGGAATTAAGGAGTAGTGGATTGAAACATTAAATATTATGGGAAAAGGAGATATTTATCAGGAAAATTTTGCTGACATTATTAATCTATGTATCAGGAGCTCGAGAGGCAGCACAAGACTAAAACCAGCAGAACATGATCGGTTTGTAAGAGATAATAGAATTTCCAGAGAAGGAGTAACTCGTGCAAAAATTGGAAATTTATTAGAAAATTTTAAAACTGATATATTGGGGACACTGACAACACAATTTGATATCATGTAGGCCAAACAAAAGCAAGCAGAGGCAGAACAGAATTTGGCAATCTTCTATCCCCGATGCAGGAAGAAGCACAACCATAAGGAGTGTCCATTAGATGCAGTCCAAGTTTGCGCCATTTGTACGAAAGATCATTCTACGGAAAGCTGTCCCTCACTCCCTGGATTAAAAGCAGTATACAAGGAAGCAGAAGAAGATCCAGAATCGGTGTATCTACTCAATCAACGCCGTTAATAGCAGCCACCACAATCAGGTATGTTTTCAGATCCAGCTTCTTCTTTTCAACCTCCACAATATCATGCTCAACAATATAATACAATGTGGAAAAATCAACCTCCATTCCCGAATTGGTCACAACAGTCATTCCCTTCATCATCTCCATGGCCGAATCAACCAAGCCAACCCAATTGGCCAAACTTTTCCTATACCCCACCATATTGGAAAAATAATGTATATCCAGCACAATGGACCCCTCCTACTTTACAGAGTCAAGCCTGACAGACAAACTGGCAAAGACCGATGAATCGGCCAGGAGGAACCATCACACTCCCTCAACCTACACTACCAACCTTACAACAAAACTCCCAACCTAACTTAAAACCGCAACTCCCATCCCAACCCAATCCTAATCCGAATAATAGACCGGTCCAATCTATCCAAATAATTGAAACACGAGAAATAGGGACCGATCTAAGGGAGTGTAATGACCTTCAATTGAGATTTGGGCGCATCATCGAAACAGAGGGAGATAAAACAGCTCAAAGTGAAAATCAGTTACCTATAGAACAACCCTCACAAGAAGAGGATGTGACCAGACAACAAATCCATAATCAAGCAACCACATTCTCTCCCCCATTCCCAGAATGATTAATTATACCTCGACCCATACAATATCCTGATTTTGACATTCCGGGAGAATTAAAAAACCTGTACATAAAAATTCCATTCCTCCAAGCCATTCAAGACATCCCAATATATGTAAAGACTATCAAAGAATTATGTATAAAGAAACCAAGGAGGAATATAACAAACAATCCAAGAGTCCAAGTAGTTGGTACTCTATCTGATTTATTATCAGGAAAAGAAACACCCATTAAATATGAAGACCCAAGAAATCCAATAGTAAATGTACAAATCTATGGTCAAACCTTCTCAATGCCTTAGTTGATCTAGGAGCTGCAATCAATATCTTAACAACTACCACTTGTCAAAAACTGGGCATTACATCAGTAGAACCAACCTCTACTTTATTAGAATTGGCTGACCAATCTGTGGTTAGGCCAGAGGGCACACTACATGATGTCATGGTATCCGTTGACTCCTGGGAGTATTCGACCGACTTTCTGATAATAAACCCTAAAACCGACTTGATGGACATCCATTGATTTTAGGCAGACCTTGGCTTGCAACTGCCGATGCTTACATTGGCTGCTGACAAGGCAATATGACCATAACGAGAGGGGAAAATATCAAGAACCTAGCCCTATACCTTCCAGTGCAGCCAAGTGTCACAATAATAAAAACTAACAAGCATCTTGTATCATACCTCGCCAAAATATTAGATCTCCATTAATTATAAAAGAGGCCCTTGATTTCAAAGACCAAACAGAGGATGATGCCATTAACAATTTTATTAGCCAAGCTAAACCTAGATCCCACATACAATGTCACATGATAGAAGCAGCATTTGATAATGAATTAGAAGAAGATCCCCTTAAAGATACTCATGATCAAGCAATACCTACTACCTCTGTTTCAAATAGCAAAATCGTGGAAATTGCGCCGGGAAAGACTTTAAACATTAATGCCAACCTCACTTCCGAACAAGAAAAGAAGCTCATCCAACTATTGAGGAAATATAAAGAAGCATTTGCATGGGACTACCCAGATATGAAAGGAATTGATCCCCAATTATGTACACACCACATTTACATAGAAAAGGATGCGAGACCTGTTCGCAAACTACAAAGGAGACTTAATCCTCATCTAAAATATGTTGTAAAAGCTGAACTTCAAAAACTTTTAGATATCAACTTCATCTACCTTATCTCTGATAGTAAATGGGTCTCTTCACTTGTGGTGGTACCAAAGAAAAATGGAAAGTGGAGGATTTGTGTAGATTATAGAGAGCTAAATAAAGCAACACAAAAAAACCACTTTCCCCTTCCATTCATTGACTAAGTATTAGACACTTTGGCAGGAAATAAATTCTTTTCTTTCTTAGATAGCTTCAGTGGATATAATCAGATTCATACTGCCCCTGAAGACCAAGACAAAACCACTTTTACTTGTCCTTAGGGAACATTCGCCTATAGAGTTCTACCTTTTGGCTTATGCAATGCTCCTACCACATTTCAAAGGGCTATCCTCAACATCTTTTCAGACTTAATAAATGAAGGACTCGAAGTATATATGGATGATTTTACACCATACAAAGATGATTTTGACCCAGCATTGGACACATTGGAAAAAGTCCTACAGTGTTGCATTTCCACCAGGCTTTGTTTGAGCCATGAAAAATGTTATATGATGATGATTGAAGGACTTATCCTAGGCCATTATATCTCATCAGCTGGCATACAGGTAGACCCAACTAAAATTCAAATAATTTTGCTAATTCCTACTCCTACCACTCAAACAGAGGTACACAGTTTTCTTGGATTTTCTGGTTATTATAGAAGGTTTATAGATCATTTTTCGCATATTGCTACTCCTCTATATGCACTGATAGGTAATGTTGACTTTCTTTAGACAGAAAAATGTGAACGTGCTTTCCAGGATCTGAAGAAGCTTGTGTCCTCAACCCCAGTCCTTCGAGGACCAAATTGGGACTTGCCATTTCAAATTTCATCAGATGCCTCGGATACAACTATTGGAGCAGTCCTTGGGTAGGAAGAAGATAGAAAACCATATGAAATTTATTATATTAGCAAGAATTTATCTCCTACTGAATTAAATTATACTGTTACTGAAAAGGAATTTCTAGCTGTAATACATGCTGTCAATAAGTTCAGGCATTACATTACTGGATATTCTGTTATCTTGTATACAAATCACTCTGCCATAAAATATTTAGCAAATAAACCAGTCACAAATGGCAGAATAACTAGATGGATGATTTTATTGCAGGAATTTGATATTACAATCAAGGACCGGCCTGGAAAAGAAAATCCTGTAGCTGACTTTCTCTCGCGAATGCCAAAACCAGTGGACACAACAGTAGTTGAAGATCAATTTCCAGATGAGCATTTGTTTGCTGTCACTATTAAAACACCCTGGTATGCTGATGTTGTGAATTACTTAGCAGTAGGTAAATTACCGAAACATCTAACCCCCAATGAACGAAAACAGATTGTCCAGCGAAGTGCTCGATTTTCTTGGATTGGGGGCTACCTGTTCCATACAAGGGCAGATATGCACATCAGGAGATGCGTTTGCAAGGATGAAATTTTTGATATTTTAAAAGCCTGCCATGATGGACCATCTGGCGGACATTTCGCCAATCACGGAACTGGGCATAAGGTCCTACAAATAGGGTATTATTGGCCCACAATCTTCAAAGATGCAAGGAAGTTTGTTCAAGCCTGTGATAGTTGCCAAAGAGCAGGACGCCCCGGTCAGTCTGACGAAATGCCCCTGAATCCACAACTAGTTATTGAACCATTCGAGCGGTGGGCCCTCGATTTTGTTGGACCAATTAACCCATCCTCAAACCAGAAAACATATATTTTGGTAGCAACAGAATATGTCACCAAATGGGTTGAAGCAGAGGCATTGTTGAGGGTTACAAAGGATTCTGTCATAAAGTTCCTGTTCCATATATTTGTGCGCTATGGGCTTCCAAGAGATATAATTACAGACAATGGACCACAGTTTGCTGGTAACAAGATTGCTGCAACAGTAAAAAAGTATCATATCCAACACAAAATTACCTCTCCATACCACCGATAGGCAAATGGTCAAGTAGAAAGCAACAATAAAATAATAGAGGCAATCTTAACAAAAACCATTGCATCACATAGATGTGATTGGGCTGCAAGACTACCAGAAGCCTTGTGGGCTTACAGAACAACATGGAGAAGCACTATTGGTTATTCACCATAACAATTGGTGTTTGGAAAGGAACCCATCTTTCCCATAGAATTTGAAATCCAAACACTACGAATAGCACAAGAAATCGACCTAGATCTAAACGAGGCACAGATTAATAAATTACAACAGATCAATGAGATAGATGAAATCAGGCTCTTTTCCCTCCAAAATACTGCATTAATCTAACAGCAGTGAGCTAAATGGCATGATGCTCTCATTAAAAATAAAGTCTTCCACGAAGGAGACTGGGCGCTTTTATACGATTCCAGGTTTCAGGATTTTCCCGGGAAACTTCAGACTCGTTGGCTGGGGCCATATGAAATCCAGAAGGTACATGATAATGGTACCCTTACTCTAACCACCATTGATGGATCTGGATATATCTTCAAGGCAAACAGCCACCGAGTTCGACTATATCGCAAACCACTTACTCGAGAATCCTTCTACCGGCAACTACGCAAAGAGTCCGACATGCAAATTTTGGGGGAGGAAGAGAAATCTTCCTCACATGTGATTCATTAAGTGATTCAATCCTTTTTACATTTTGTACATAATTCCTTTGTTTTGTTAGCATAAATTACTCCTTGTACATATTTCTTTGCATCTACACCTCACAGTACCTTCACCATTTTGCTGTTCTTTTTTTTTTAAGGGAAACAACACTGTCACTTTTGTTGTTCCTTTTCTGAAGGGACGACACTTTGTGTGCACTTTTGCTGTTTTTGCTGTTCCTTTTTCCAAAGGAACAACATTTTCATTTTGTTGTTCCTTACCCTTTGTTTCAGTCGTTCCTTTCTCACTTTCATTTTTACTGTTCCTTTTCCAAAGGAACGACATTCGTGTTTCTGCTGTTCCTTTTCCAAAGGAACAACACTTTTGATTTTTGCTGTTCCTTTTCCAAAGGAATGACATTTGCGTTTTCTGCTGTTCCTTTTCCAAAGGAACAACAATTTTGATTTTTGCTATTCCTTTTCCAAAGGAACAACACTTTTTATTTTTGCTGTTCCTTTTCCAAAGGAACGACATTTTCATTTTCTGCTGTTCCTTTTCCAAAGGAACAACACTTTCGATTTTTGCTGTTCCTTTTCCAAAGGAACGACATTTGCATTTTCTGCTGTCCCTTTTTCAAAGGAACAACACTTTTGATTTTTGCTGTTCCTTTTCCAAAGGAATGAAATTTGCATTTTCTGCTGTTTCTTTTCCAAAGGAACAACACTTTCAGTTGTTGCTGCTCCTTTTCTAAGGGAACGACACTTGCATTTTCTGCTATTCCTTTTTCAAAGGAACAACACTTGTATTCTTTTTCTCTTCCTTTTTGAAATAACAACATTCTCGTATTCCTTTTACTTACGCTTGCTCTCCTCGCTGTTCCAAGATGCTTGTTGTTCCTGCGGTTTCAAGTCTTTTGGAACACAACTATGCACTTATGCAATGGATACAAAATGACAACATACTGAAATCAATAAATTATATAAAATCATTATTTTTACAAGAAATTGCTCTGAATTGGTAAGAGGAAAGAGGGAAGGACACACTTATCCATTATTTTTTCTATCATTATTCTACTAATACTGATATGATTGGTTATCTTTATCGTGTTGGTTCCTTTTAAATTCTCATAATATTCTTTGATTATTATTAAGGAATAAGAACAAAGGGTCTATATGTTTCTATTGAGATGTTAAAACTTCTTCCACCATTCCTACCCTTAAGGAGTGTTGAACCGCCCTTTGTGTATAAATAGGAAAGCACTTTATGAAAGAAAAAGGGAAAAAAGAAAAATGATGTTTATATGACTTGTTTATACGAGTTGTCAAATGCAAGATAGGGGGTCTCATTAAGAGCCACCCTACCATGATCATAAGGAAGAAATTGAAGTGGCATTCCCACTATGGCCACCACACCAGGGATATGGTCCAAGAGGCACATCAAAAAAATAAAGAGTCCTTAGAATAGGAGGTCTCATCATGAGCCGGCCTACCCACCTTTCAATCCTTCCTGGTGAATGGCATTATGGCTAACTGGTCACCAAGCCAGCATAATGGCCTACATTTTGACACCGCACAACACTTCCTAAGCATACACAAAGGATCATGGTTATGAACTCCCATCCACTTGTTGTCTATGTTACATTGAATATTCTATATAAGGTTGAAAATGTGACGAACTTTCATTTAACAGATTCTGGACCAAGAGATATTTTCATCCTGATATGTCTCTTTCTACTCATAATAGTAGGTATTGGTGCTTATCCTGCCTGATCCAGTTCTCTCTCTATTCAATTTTTTTATCTTTTTGAAAATTGAATGGAATGGAGAAAATGAAGGATTCGTCTTTCTTTATTTGATTCTAATAATGTCAAAGTTATTTCAAGTAGTGATTCCATCATTCTATAATCACTACTTGAAATAATTTGTACCAGTTATTGATGTCACTTATCATCACATAAAAGAACTGGATCGAATCTATCCTTCCTTTTCCTTCCAAGAATTCGGTCCATTTATGATTCCAACCAACCATCCATAGCTGTGTAAATGGGTGAAACAAACAACTCTGTCAAGGTTATGGACACCTATCGGCAGCAGAGCTCTGTTAATGGTATTGAAGTCACATTCTTTATACACCAATAGTAATCATCAGTACCCTTCTGCTTCTTAAACCTTTGTAATATGTCACATAAGATTATGCATATCATTTCCTCGAACCATTAAACACACGAAAATTTATTATAACCAATCATGGCATAAAAGTTGACAATGACCGCATTACACTCTGTGTGCACATCAACTGTCCTATCCTCCTAGCCTCGCATCATATCATAGCAGTCTCTTATTTGTTAAGCAATCTGACTATACACCTCGATTTCGGTAACCTGCTCCTTTTGTAAACATGGCATGTTGGCATACGTTGTTCCTTTATGACTCTGTCCCAGGGCAGATCGACACATTGTTCCCTCATTTGACGGCCGATGACAGCCTATCACATTGCCGGGGGGGGAGGTTAACCTCATCATTTGCTGGTATACGTGTCAGACTACTATTCGTGAAATTGTTTACTTGGGAATAGCAGGGCTCAACGGTATATTATTTTTTAATTTGCATGGCTTGCTGTTCCTAAGCCATTTCCGTAGTATGCTCTGCGGCAATTAGTAAGTGACTTAGGATTTGAGTGAGTCCTACTGTTTTGTTAGTTTCTCTGTGTTCTAATAGTTTGAACAGTTTGCTGTTCCATTGCCATCTCTGAGATTTTATAGTGAAACCAAAAGCATGGGAGGAAGATCAATTCGGAGAGAACCACAGGTATGGACAGTCTCTGATGCTGTATGGGAAATCCTGGCAAGAGCAGGTTGGTTAATTTATCTTAATCGTTGACAGGAATCCAATGAGACCGTAGCAATAGAATTCTTACAGAACTTGCAAGAAGATCACTCCACAGTAAGGGGGAGACACATAGTAGTCACTGATGACATAATTGCAGAGGTCTCGAGACTGCCAGCCACTAGACCTATGTGGATGTTAAAGAAGGAGAGACTGCAAAAGATCATAAAAACCTTCCAGGATGAAGGCTAGAACCTGACAGTGAGAGGAAAGGGGGTTCTACCAGCAGCATTAGGAGAGCCATGGGCAGAATTGGCGAAGATCATCCAGAGCTACATCACCTGTGAAGGCAGGAAAGACGTGGTAAGACCACGCCACCTTAAAATTTTAGCCGTATTAAAACAAAAATGCTCTATAAACTTACCTGCATTTTTAAATTCATTACTTCATGACGTTGGCCGAAGCGTGAAAAAGGCACAACGTGTAGAATCAGTAGTAAGTCACCATGGGCTGATACGGTTGATAGTTAGCTATAGCCTCGCCCAACAATAGAGCAGCTGGGAAGAGCTAATTGCCATGATAGACTGGGGATTAACTATGCCATCCCAAAAACGTAAGCATGCCACCAGTACACCAGATAGACCATTGAAACCAAGGAAATCAGTCAGATTGGCACGGATTAAAGGGAGGCTGAAAAATTCCCAAGGGGATACTAGCCAACCAATAGAGATAGACGATTCAGGGGATCATCAACCCTCGCAATTAGAAGGAGAAGAGAATGAGAAAGGAATGCAAGGAAATGAGGAAGGAGAAACAGAGGAAGAGACCAAGCAACCTGGGCAGGAGGAGGAAGAAACAGAGCAACGCGAAGACAACCCATTGCAAGAAGATGAATTGGCCAAAATTTTGGCCAATATGGGCAAATATGCCCAACCTCTCAGCCCGCCAGACCTCCATGTTGGAGAAGAACCAAAAGAGCATTCTGCTGAGGACAAAAATGCGCCTGAAGAATTACATGACGAGGAAGTAGAAAAAGAGAATCAGCTTGTTCATGATGAAAGTATGACAGGAGAGAAAAGTGGTACAGAGGAGGAACAATGGGTTCCTAGCTAGACTACACCGGAAGAAATTTAGGAAGAAGAAGGGGTGGAAAAAGAAGTCACACAAGAAATAACAGAACCGGCTATGGTTTTTACTCCTGAGCAATCTGAACAGAACAACGAAGGAGCACCACAAGAAGAAATCCAGGGAATTGACCAAGATAACAGTCCAAGCCTAAGTAAACAATCAGCTATTCCTTCTAAGGAAATAGAAGAAATTAAGAGATTACGGAAAGAATAAAAAAGATTACTGAATGTGATAGTTCGACTTTGACAATAGATCAGGATTTTGAAAATGAGGAAGAGGGTAAAAAGGACTTCGGGGGGGGAGACATGCAAGCACTCTGGCAAGACTCCTCAAGAAAAAGCTTCGGAGGACTCAAGTCCACTCTGCTGTTCAAAACCCTGTTGAGGAGCAGTCTGCTGTTCAAAACCTTGTTGAGGAGCAGTCTGCTGTTCAAAACGAAAAGGAACAACATTCAACTATTACCCATGTTGAAGTACAAACAAATGATATATCGACCTGTGACAAAGAAGTGCAGACAGAGGCACAACCCCTTAAGGAAATGCGAACCACAAACATGAGACGATGCAATAAGAAGATTCAAGTGAACCTCCCGCTCACCACTACCATGTGGGATAGTGATCCGAGGACGGTAACTCTATGAGAGGGTTTGATGTAAGCTCAGCAAGCAGCAGAAAAACTCACAAAACAAATGGTTCCTCAAGAAAGGTATGAAGAATTACAACAATAGCTAAGGAATTTCAATTTATCCGAAAGCTAGGCCTTTGAAGGATGGCGAAAGGAAGAAGAAAAAGTCGCAAAGGTAACTCGTAGGTTAGATATAATTATCAAGCAGATGGATACCTTATGCTCTTTGTACACTGACATCCTAGCATGTAGAGCCCCTACTAAGAATTATGCCTTGTTTTTAATGGAACGATATTTGCAATTGAAAATAAAAGCTGTTAGAGCAGGAGCCCCTATACAAATTAATACCATTGATGATTTTATAAATTGTTGTAAGCACTATGGGGTAAAGGTTCAAAGATCACTGTGTGAATTCTATCTACATAACCTTGTGTTAGACTAAGAGATAGAGCAGAACCCTGACCCTTTTGTTGGGGATATCCAATTGCAGGCATTTATTTCGTTTGGAGTTAATCAAATCAAATGGCTTAAAGCCTATAATGTCTTCCAAAGACAAGAAAATGGATTAGAATTATGGGTAAGAGTTGAGCCGAGAAATCCAGTGCAGTTGTGGAAGGAACATAGGAACCTCATGGGGACTCCAAGCGTGATTGAAGTATTAGGACCCATTCATACAACAATCAATCGATAGGGAATATAATACTTTTTCACTATTAAAGACCTTGCCATTGATGCGGCTAAATTTCGATATCAGATCTCTAATCCGAATATCCAACTCAGGGAACCATTTAATTATGAAAACTTTAAGTTAGCTACTGACCGCTTGAACCTCTATGGTGAATTTATCTTGAGAGCAGGGCCATCTTGGTTAGGATATAGGTTCCAGAGTTTGATTATTTGGCACCCTGCATCTGGATACCAAACCCTGTATGAGATGCTTGAGGTTCAGACAGGTCATTTTTTTGAACACCTAGTTAGGCATCATGGCTGTAGACCACCACATGAGATCCCATCTCCAACCTACTCTCTCACTGCCTTACATGTCAACTACAATGTTTTCATGAGGGCATGAAAAAGGGTAAGCAGGGGGGTGTGTGGAGTACTAAAGAAGGTATGTTTTTGTTGATTATTTTGGCATCTTTTCATTAAAACTCACAACCCCTTTGCATCATGAACTAGGTAGATAATAAGAAATCATAACAAAATCTGCAGGATTTCTATGCAACATGGAAACACTGATAATTGCCATTTCTTATGCAGGAAAAAGGAAAAATGAAAGATTGCTGGGCCAAGTTACCTGTTGTCCCTTTGGCGGGGAACCACATGCAAACAAGGCGATCCAAATTAAAGCATATCAGCAAGGGGAAGGAAATGGAGATATCAACTCGGTGCAAGAAAGCAAAGGGATAACTGGGAATTAACAGTTTGGCGAATCCCTCCGGATCCTCGCTGCTTTAACTATTTTTGCATCATCAATATCTCTACCTTAGCTGTTATAAAAGGGGGCAGAACTACTAGCCTGGGGGGATCTGCTATCATTTTTCTATGTAACGTTTCTCTAAATTTGAGACTTTGATCATCGACTCTCGTTGAGAAGTGATCTGCTGTAATTCTGTTTTAATGCGTTAATATAAACTTGTTTGTTGTTTCATCTTTGATCCTAGAATAATCTCAAGCGGTGTGTCCCTGGAGGCTAAGGGCCCGACACTGGTGGAACACTTACTCCTGTGCTATTACCTTTTGTTTGTGCGTAGTTTTCATTATCAACTTTGTTCGATAATCTAATATGTTTTGTTATTTTACATCATGGCTCTGTTATACTTGATTTATGTTCGACTGAGCAATTTCGTTCTTTGTGACAGGAGTGTGGTATTGTTCACTCTAACTCTGTAACGCATTTTTGTTCCTTTAATCATTAATATCTGTAGTCTTTATGGAAGTCTATTGTTGTCCAATTACAAAGTAACCGTGCTGTAACATTCATAAGTTGGTATTGCTGTATTCATCTATGGTTTACATTTAATTGCGATCGCTGTTCAATTGACACTGCTGTTCCATTACGAATTACAATCACCATTCTTTATAACTAAGATTGATATTGGTGGTATCGAAATCAGATTACTGCTTCTCTCAATATTAAGGTGTCACGTGTGTGATATCTCTCAATATTAAGGTGTGCCGTGTGTGATATTTATCTTGGTTTATCATGCACTTATAGGTGACTCTGAGTACTGTTCTATATTTCATTGCTAATCAGTTGTTGTTCTATTTCCGTGTGCTGTTCGATTTTTTCTTAGAGTAAAGATTGCTACCTGATTTCTGTAGGATATGATTGTTGCAGTCGTTTATAAGAATCAGTTGTTGTTCCATTTCTTAGTTGTTGTTCTATTTCCTAGTTATTGTTCCATTTCTTGATCATTTGCGTTATCATTGCTTTGGTGTGTAGAACAATCTAAAACTGTAGTGGGCATTGACATTTGTTGTCTTGTCCCCAGATTGATGATTTTTTCTTTGATTTCCTTTAGTTACATCAGTTTACATAGGGATGAGTTACTGTTACTGGACCCTTGGCCAATGAATTGCTTAGTTTCCCGAATGCATGATTTCAGCTTTAAAGTGCTTTTCTGTAAGTAGATCTTATTTTAAGCATCCATTTACTCTTGTATTTTGAGCACTATACTACTAGCATTACTCTGAAAAATGATAACCTAAAACTGAGACACTCTTTGAAATAACAAAACGGTCCTAGATTGACAAACTAATGCGAGGTAATTAGAGGTGAAAAAGACCCTTTTTACAGCTCGACAATCATGTACCCCTTCTGACCTCATATATTAGGGGGCATCTGTTATAACTCCAAATATCACCCTTGGTATTTGTGATGCTTGGTTTATGGCCTAGGGCAACCCATCCTTCCAGACTTGGTCCAAATATTTAAAAACCAGTGTTTTACTCCCTGTATGCAATTTTTCCCTGAATTAAACACGTGTACACGCGGGTCAGTATATACCCAACGCGTGTGTTTGTCTTAAAACACTTAAAAAAATTAAATTTCCTTAATTATGGGTGGAGATCATGGGTTTTACCTGTTGATTACCTATTAGTGCCCGTGACCCAACTGTTTCCTAACTAAAAAACTACTTTGGGAGAAGTATAAAAAGAATTCAATGGGAAGGCCTTAAGGAGGAGAGAAATGATAAAATTACTATACTGAGACTATCCCCTGATCAATTTTGAAGAATCCTTGTGCTTCAAGCACTTCGTCAAGTTCAGGAAACCCTTGCTCCCTTAAGTTTTGATGTTCTCTCATATGCTTGGAGATATTATGTTATTGGTTGTGGAAGGAGCCTGTTGAAGACTAGGACTGGATGGACCTGGAGGACGGTTCCACTTGGAGCCGGAAGAGGAAGACTCAGGTGAACTCTTTCCATCTTTTATTATAGTTATCTACAATAAAAAGAAACATTGTCTTGTTCCTGATATCAACTTTGTTTATGCATCTTATGTTATTGTTATGGTTTATATATGAATGACTATTTCAATGTATAACCAACCATCTACTTATATGTTATAAAGTTGATTTCACTATAATGCTTTATTTATATGTTGTTGTGCATCTTTGAATTGGTTGTTTTGCAGGTTCAAAGATCGTGAGTTGTAGAGGGTTTGGACCCTGGCTGGAACTACCCAAACGAAGGACCCCCTGGTATCTACATTCTCGCATAGTTTGTTTGTTTAAGCATTTTGCCTGAGTTATATGCTTGTTTCTTGCTGTAGATTACTTCTTCTCTGCTAGGGTTCTGACCCAAAGCCCTGGAGGACTTTATCCCTCAACACATATGCAAATCCAAACAATTTAGGGATTTCCATGTACCACTGGACCATAGATTGGGCAAAACCAAATCTCTCTTTCAGCCAATCACCTCTGTGCCATATTCCAAGCATGAATGTGGGATCTCATGGAATAAACCAACCAAAACTAATCCATAGCTTCTAGAGGCCAAACCACCTCAACCCTCAATCAATGATTTCACCTCATGATCATTCATCACAAGATCGGTCTCTCCCCAAGTTTTCTATGGCTCCAGAGTGTTTTTTCTGACCCGTCTCTAGGACTAGTAGCTCAACCCATAGTTGCCTCAGGGCTCTAGAGTGTTTGTCCAACCAGGGCTCCTGGCATAGTAACTCAACCTGCTAAGGGCTCTAAAGTGTTTGTCTAACCAAGGCTTCTAGGACTTCTAACTCAACCCAAGTTGTTCCAAGGCTTCCAGAGCATTTGTCCAACCAAGGCTCTAGGAACTAATAACTCAAACCACAGCCATAAGGAACATGAGCACCAATCAGGAAACAAAAGAAATGGGAAAATCCACGATACCATGGCTATCCAGGAAATGGTAAGACTAGGAAAAACCACTATCAATGTAGGCAATCCTTAATGCTAATGTCAAATAATAACCAAGAACCATATTCATGTACCATACATGCCAAAAATAGCAAGGAAACCATACATTCAATTCGATACTTGCAAAGCAATCTAGGTGTAGTTGTTGATCCCGTTTGTCCCCTTGTTCTTTCCTGCTTTCCTTTTCCTTATTTCTCCAAGTCCAATGTATGCCAAATTTCTCCAAGGACAATCCAAGAATACTTTAAGTGTGCAAGAGTATAAGAGAACTACAGAATATAAGAGAGAGCCATAAGTGAAGTGACAAAAAGCCATGAACTTATCCTCAGAAGCCTTTTTATCATTGAGGCCTCTATTTTCTTCATTTTTCCTTCAAATTCCCTTGCATGCAAATCTATGTCTCTTCACCTTCATTTTCTCCTATTTTCCTTTATTTTCATAAATAAAATGCCAACTAATGCCTCTTTTCTTTTCAATGCCTTTGCCAATTTCCCTTAGCCATAATAAACCAAACAAACACCCACTAGGATGTTTTCTTCCCAACAGTCAACTTCGAATATGTGACCCATGACCTTGGTCATATATATATATATATATATACATGGAAATTCAACTAGGGTTGTTACAAAACCCTCGCCCTTGGGGGAACACCGTCCTCGGTGTTCTATGACACCTATGACCAACAAACCGTTGAAAACAAAAAATAATTCCCATGGAGCTTTATAACACAACTCATTGCAGTATTTACAATGACAACTGTTGAAAACATGACAATCATATCGTTTACTGGAGCTTTATAACACAACTCATTACGATATTTACAATAAAAACCACATATACTTGCATGCACATTTTCTTCAACAAAAAAAAGAACATACTCTCTATGGATATTTATAAACACTACTCAATACAATATTTAAAATAATATACACATATGCACATTTTCTCTAACTAACAAATAAAAGGATATGGTGCCCATATCAACAACAAGGGAATCTGGAGGCTCACACCTCCACCCTCAAAAGTAGTACCAGGATTCACCTCCTTCTCAAGAAGTCCCGAATCCACTACAGTCAAACCTACATCCAATTTCCAACGCTATGATCTTGCACCACTTGTCCTCTCATTGAACAATTACCAACTCATTGTTTCAGGGCACACTCCCAATGTGTTTATGATCCCATATGGAAATGTTAATGACCAAAATCAATGTATTCCTTGACCTTCCCTTCTCTACTACATAATCCCTCCGGCAATCTGGTTACCCTCTTCCATGCAGTCACACACCTTCCAAGTTTTGTAGGCATCCCCTTCTCTGCTACACAGTCCCTTGGGCGATCCCTCCCTTGGCACGGTTTCCTTACATCAGAAGGTCCAAAAACCAAGGCATATACCTGCCTCAAATCCATCATACTAGTCATAGCATGCTCATGGAAATCAATTGACACTATTGGGTACTAGTGTCCCACAATGGCCTTGCTCCTGAAATGCTTTACCATCATACTGTTTCCTATTCCAATTTATTTCACTACTACTGCTAATTTTTGTAATCAGTTTCAACCACCCCCGGGCATTTTCCATGCTCTCCTGTACCAAGCACATAATTTCCATTAGACTCAAAATGAATTTAAATAAATTCAAATCATACCTCATTGGTGGTTTGGAAATTCTATTTACTTCCCGTCACAACAAGTCAAACTGGTTGTTTGGTTAAATCATCTTGTATAAACATATCACATCCAATTAGCTCAAAATGCAACCATCATCACAGATCATATGTAACCATCATAAACCACAATCATAGATCACATGTAATCACCATGAATCAAAATCACAAATCACATGCATAATAAAAATTGAAATAAAATATTGATACTTATCTTTCAAATCTTTATTTGCTTCTTTCTTTGTTCTTTGTCCTTTTCATACACACATTAGATCAGTTGGCACACCCAGAAAACACCCAGTGCCTTTTCTTTTCTTCAATCACGTACACATACACACAATGTACATCATATGAAATACATCCACACACGACATAAGAAACCACTCAATACATAGACCTACACCCAGTATACATCACGACACATACACCTACACGTGGTGTACAATACAACATAATGCATACTTCTACATCTAGTGTACAACACAATACATATGCACACACAAAGTACAACACAACGAATACACATGTTGTGATGCAAGGACTACATAACACCCATAACACAATAACATATATACACAACAAAATGTGTATGACATGTACAACAACACCACGTGTACCACATGTGCACAACACCACCTATACACAATACCACCTGCACAACGTGTACACAACACCACCTATACACATTACCACTTGCACAACGTGTACACAAAACCACATGTACACAACACCACCTACACAACGTGTACATAACACCACATGCATGCACATTGCATATACCACAGGTACATAGCACCACATGTATAACATGCACACCGCACCATATTTACACAACACCACATATACAACATGCACACAACACCACACATACAATATGCACAAAGCACCATATGTACACAATACCACACATACAACGTGCACACAACACTATATGTACACAATACCGCACATACAACATTGTATGTACACAATACCGCATATGCAACATGCACAGAATACCATATGTACACAGTACCATATATGCAACAAGCACACAACACCATATGTACACAACACTGCACATGCAACATGCACATAACACCATATATACAACATGTACAACACATATACAACAGTAGTACTACGCATCTAGAGACCATATTGAATCTACCAAGCAACCTTTCCTCTAGTGTCTTTCCACTATCCATGTTTGTCCCAGCATGTCGCATAACACACTACTTTCATTTCGGTGATGTATCCCTCAACATTATCTATCATAGTATAAACACATAATATCAAATCATATCCACATGATACTAACCTCATAGATCTTTCAGGGCTACTCTTCCCACCTCATAGCTAGGAACCTCGTCATGTAATTCACTCTCATAAGCAATCATTCCTCCGCAAGAATGATCCCTAAAAACCCTGTCAAATAATGACATACATACAAACATATATATAAAAATTAGCATAAAATAATCATGATCCTCGATGACCCTGTCAGACAATGGCATTCATACATACATGTATAGATATACAAACATCAACATATCATGATCACAACATAATTAATGGATATAATAAGGTCTAGGTTAAGAGAACTCCCTTTATTTGTGCACAATATGCACAACATTGAGAACAACATGCACAACATTGAGAAAAACAGTTCCCAACATAGCGAAGGCATTTGATGCCTCAAATCCACTTACTTTACCTTTCTTGTTACCTTTCTCATGACTATATTGCCATCATCCATTTACTCTAATGTACCTAACCAATCCATCTTGATAGCATACTCTTGCCTTCAATTTTCCTTTACTCATGCACCAGGATTCATTTGAGTCTTTCATTACTTGTTGGGTTTCATTCAGCTCTCCCCGACCTTGATTAACTTCCTCTTTCCTAAACCAATTCCCAAGACCCTCAAAACATAAAAGGAGAGAATAAGAAACAAAAAAGAATAAAACCAATAACAATATAATACCACAAAAAAAGTGGCATAGCCGTGCACCAGACATAAGAAAAACTGAAAATAAAGTGCACACAAATCACAAGGCACAAAACGCACAAAACTAGCAACAAACACCATGACTCAACCCCATGGGTTCCCAATGCTTCCAAGGGAAAGCTCAGCCTGATCCTTCTTCAAGATTTCATGGCAGTCCCTTTTTCCATGCAATCCCCTGCATCATACTACCATAAACACATAATTGTTAGTGCATAAACTGGTTACCTTACCTTATTGTGCCAAGTACGTTTTCTATAACTGAACACGTACACATATCATTTCTCAAAGGACTCAAATTCCTTAATGAATCCATCCATAACTGGAAACCAATTGTTAAACCTGTCAAATACATGTTCATGGCTCTATCATATATCTAAATAATGTTAGATAAAATCAAGGTTAAGAAGACTTCCTGTATTCATGCAAAGCACTCATTTGTTTGGAATTTCAGTTTCCAAACATAGCCAAAGGAATTCTCACCCAATTCCTTTCTTTTACCTTTTTCCTTACTGCAATTGAGTCTTATTATGTGCTATCACATCACCCAACTATTAGTTATATAAACAAATCAACTTTTACCTTGTCACAATAATTCAAAGCATGTTAACCTGCAACTGTTCACACATGTTAGTCACATGTTACAAAGATCAAGGCACTGTGTCTGTTAATTTGAAATATTCCTTTACCAAAACTAACAACCATGTCATAATCAACAATCAAATTACAGTCATAATTGTTGAGATTTTTAGTTTTAATAAATTGGGCAAAAATCTCATGTAGGTGACAACAATAAGATTTGTTGCTATATTAGCTCTATTTTGTTGGGAAAGAGTTAATGCATGCTATATTTGTTGTGAGAGGATTTTGTTAAACACACATGGTGAACAAGAGAAAATATGAAAGATAAATCATGCAGTACAATTTTTATTAACAATTGATATACATTTATAGTACATTATGCGACCGTTGGGATTCACATCCCAAGGTCCCTTGGACTGCTTTGTCCATTTGGCTTCCACACTAACCCATTTAGGATTAGGTGTCCAACATTCCCCCCCTTAATCCGAAGGGTTATGTATGAGTCCAAGAAGAGAGCTGTAATACAAAAT
>APFE031196349.1:172262-182377 GCA_000404065.3 Pinus taeda | reverse complement strand
AGAGAGTATTAGATTGTCCACTAACTCTAATATTGCACTAATTGGAGCCATTTTTAATCCTCAAAAAATAGTGAAACAATGAGGAAAAGTGGCGCAGGGTTAGGCCTGCAATACCCACGATCATTAATATCTAAAACATAGAAGAATGCATCCCAGCATTTACTGAATCAAAAACTTCAATCACTGGCCAATTCACACTTTCCCATTTCAACCTGCGGAAGCTTTCCAATATATGTTCAAAATCAGTCAATATTATCAATATCGATCCACTCACCTTCAGGCAAAAACAATACTTAAATGCTTCCTAAACCATGCCAATATTCACATGAGATTATACACATCATCCCAAAGTTTCACCATACTTCCATGATTAACTCACATACTTTCATCATAACTTATTCCTATTTCATAGGGCTTTCAAATCACAAATCTTAAAACATAACTTTATACAAAAGTTCATTTCCAATCCATGAGTATAGACTTTCATACTCATCATTCAATTCATAGAACCAAATCATGCACCTTTTGATTTAACGCACTCAATTTAGTGCTTGGAAAGTATGAAAACCCAAACTTTGATGTGCGCCCTTGCCCTCTTGAAATCACTTCATATCCAGTGTATGCATGAAATAGTGCCAAAAGAAAAGCTGCTTCAACAGGTTGTATTTACGTGGCTGAAAGAAAAGTGCATCTCATCTGATATGGAAGATGCTTTTAGAGATGAGAATAAACAAGTAATAGGCTCTCCGGAAGGATTTCTATCTTCCAAGGCTGCTACAACAGTGGGCCAGAGTGGACAAAGTTCCAATAGACAGTATTGTTGTAAGATGATGTGCAAGAGGTCACATGTAGCGACAAATAATCATGTCGATAATCATGCTGATGCTGTGGTTCTGTTTCCAATTGACGAGATAATACATTGGCATAATGCAATTAGAAAGGAATTAAAGGAAATTGCAGAGGAGGCACGACAAATACAATTTTCAGGACATTTTTCGAATTTGTCCTCATTTAATGACCGTTTATAGTTCCTTGCAGAAGTTTTCTTTTTTCATAGTATTGTAGAGGACAAAGTTGTTTTCCCAACATCAGCGCCCTAAAAACACTCTCTCACCAGTCCAGGAGACATAATTAGCACTTCGCCCTATGAAGTGACTTCACTTATCTTTGTCAGAATATACAAATGCCTTGAGTCTTTCACTAGATCTATAACTAGGCTATGAATTTATCGGTTCAACTAAAAAACACCATTTTCTATAAGAAATTCTATGACATCAAATAATTCTTGACTGTAAATTTCCATTGTATATGTTTATTTGCTATAGAATATTCCAGAACGAGGTCGAAACAATTCATCCAACGCCATTTGGCATGTGAATCTATGGAACTCAAGAATAATTGATCCCACACAATGAGAGGATGCAAATTATTAGTCAGTTACCAACGCTTTCATTGACCATCCACCTGAAATAATTTCTTAGTAGCCAACATTTCCAGCAATGACTCACTGTAGTTCGAACCTGGCACAATTGCTGGAGATAACAAAATCAATGAACCACAAATGTTTGAACCATTCACTACTCCATTTAATGTAATAATAGAAGGCAATGCATCGAAATGTTGCTTCATGAAAGAAAGTCAACCAAGCACACGTAGTGTGTATTATCAGAGATTTAATGCACTGTTTCAATGAATTTCACAAGAACTTTCAATGCATTCACAACTAGTGTACACACTTGTATTCCTGGATAACAAGCGTATGCATAGACGATGAAGTGTCAGCAAGAATGAGTTTGAACGTAGACTGAGGATTGGAAAGGACAAACAAGCGAATGTGAGAGTGTTTATGTCTTGTGTAAGCCTTTGGTGCCAAGAATCTCTACTGATCTAAGTAGATGGAACATCCAAAATGAGAATTTCTGGAAAGAAGAAGGAATTATGAGCACCCACTTCAAAAGGAATGAACTGACAAGAGGATAGAGATGTTATAGTCTAGATTGAGGCAAGGACTAATTTAGGCATGAGGCTTTCCATATAGAAAGCATTCATAATGCTGGAGTTAGTTCTAGTACATCTGAATTTTACAATAAGCTTAGCGCCTTCCAAGTTTCGTTGCACTTTCATAACCAACGTTTGAAAACTCATGGGATATCCGCTATGGCACCATGAATCTCGGTGGAACCTCCAAGGCGGTATTGCGTGGTTTGGAGAGGCGGTATCCGCAGAACAGGAAGCTCTGATTCCAATCCGGAAATTCAAGCCACCAGCAGAGCTGCCCTCGGTGGTAAGGCCTACTCCATGGACGCCGGCCTCCAGGTACACGGGAAATGTGCAGTTCAACACTGGTCCGAACTTATTTGAAACAACGGTGAACGTATTTGTTTGAAATAACATTCAAAACGTTCATAACCAGCATTTCAAAATTTTCATAACCAACGTATGTCAATTCAACAACGTAACGCCATACCATGTCAGCCCACAACACGCCATCAACACGATTTCCATTTCAATTCAGCACAGTTAAACGCATCATCATAGAGGACAGAGGACAGAGGCGTTCAGTGGATTAGTTGAGAACGACAGAGGACAACGCTTAGTGGACAGTGGCAGAGCAACGCTGGAAGGACAGAGGCAGTGGTCAGAATAGCTTGGACAACGCTGGTCAGGGAATAATGCACAGAGAATAATGGACAACACTTCTTTCAGGAACGTTCATGGGCAGTGAAGCAGAGAAACGTTCAAGTGAATATGGCAGAAATAAACTGCATAGAAAGGCCATAAACAAATGGCTCAAATTAATTATGTAGGGCAGGAATACGCCTGCTCTGATACCATGTTAAACACACATGGTGAACGAGAGAAAATATGAAAGATAAATCATGCAGTACAATTTTTATTAACAATTGATATACATTTATAGTACATTATGTGACCGTTGGGATTCACATCTCAAGGTCCCTTGGACTGCTTTGTCCATTCGGCTTCCACACTAACCCATTTAGGATTAGGTGTCCAACAGATTTATGAGTCAGTTGGATTCTCTTAGCTATAAAATATATGCCCGTACAGATATTTGGAAGAGGTAGAGAGTGTGAGGAAATAAATTATTTGTAATCTCCTATTTTAATAATAAGATTGCCAATGCCTTTGTTTGGTGGACGTAGCCCAGATTGGTTGGGTGAACCACGTTAAATCACTATGTCATTTGTGTATGATTTTTATACTGTATTTGTCTTTTGATTTCCGCTGCGCACTAGTGTGCTCTAACAATTGGTATCAAAGCGTGTTGGAGCGGGTGCGTGCGTGTGACAGAGCTGCAGGTGGAGTTTTTTCAAAGATTCGGCGATTGGCGCGGTTTCGGGAGAAATAGTCGTGCCAATATATTCTAGTGAATAGATTGGCGCGGGTAATCGCGGAATAAGAGCGCCAATTGGCGCGGATCCAAGCAGAATAGTCGCGCCAAAGCGCCAATATCCCGATTGGCGCGCATCCGACGGGAATATTCGCGCCAATTTCGGTACTTAGAGCGATGTTGCTTCCAACGCGGGTTGTTTGCTGTTCAGGTAGCGCCAAGTCCCTTTCGGCGCGCCAACCGAGGACTGTGTTGGTAAAACTGCAATTTTTTATTATTTATTTTTTGTGTAATTTGCAGTTTTGTACAGTAGAGCGATTTTTTGATAAGTAAAGGCAGTACAGTAGAAGGCGAAGGCATTTTGTTGTTAGATATTAATTTGATTGATTAACAAGTTGGAATTGGAGATTGTTTTTTTTTGGTTGATACAATATGGCGAAGACTCAGAGTGCTAGTTTTGAGATCGAGAAGTTTAGTGGAAAGAACAACTTCGAGATATGGAAGGTGAAGATGTACGATCTGCTTGTGCAACAAGGCGTGGCAAAGGCGTTGATGGGCAAATCCAAACAACCATACAACATAACAGATGATGAGTGGGACGAGATGGATGAAAGAGCAGTAAGTGCTATTCGACTGTGTTTGGCAGATGATTTTTTGTTTAATATTGTGTCGGAGAAAACAACTTCTAGTTTGTGGACGAAGCTTGAGAAGCTGTACATGACAAAATCCTTAACCAATAGGATTCTCCTGAAGCGACAGTTGTACAGTTTGCGAATGAAGGAAGGTACATCGATTACTGATCATTTGAATTCTTTTAATACTCTCCTGGTGCAATTAGAAATTATAGAAGTAAAATTTCCATCAGAAGATAAAGCTATTACTTTATTGTGCTCGTTGCCCGAGTCATGGGATCATATTGTTACTTCTATAAATCTTAGTTCATCAGAAACCCTTGAGTTTGATGATGTAGTTACATCTTTATTATCTGAAGAAACAAGGAGAAGGACGAATTTAAAAACCTCTACATCAGAAGCAATGATGGTCAGAGGTCGTTCTAAAGAAAGATGCTTCAGTGGGCAGAGCGACTCATGTTTAAAGTCGAAAGGGAAGAGGAGTAAGGTAAAGTGTTGGTTTTGTGGCAAATCGGGGCATTTGAAGAAGGACTGGTGGAAGCGACAACAAACTTCTAAAGAAGATTCTTCGACAGAGAAGAAGGAAGCAAACACGACAGATACAGGTTCGGCATCTGGTTCAGGTATGAGCGATGAAGTGTTATCGGTTAATTTGTCAAGTCATGATCAACATTGGCTGTTAGATTCCGGTGCATCAAACCACATGTGTATTCATAGAGAATGGTTTAAGACATATAAATCAATTAATGATGGAGTCGTGTACATGGGTAATGATGTCACACGTAATATTGTGGGAATTGGCAGTATACAGCTGCAAATGTTTGATGGGACAACAAAGATGTTAACTGATGTAAGACATGTACTTGAATTAAGAAAAAATCTAATTTCACTAGGAGCACTTGACTCAAATGGATATAAAACTGTAATTCAAGGTGGAGTAATGAAAATTTACAAAGGTATTTTACTAGTTATGAAAGCTAAGAAGATAAGAATTCTATTTCAGTTAGAAGGAAGAACCGGGTCAGATCATGTGTCTACGGTGTCTGAACATGATAGTAGTTCTATTCATTTATGGCATCAAAGGTTGGGCCATATGAGCGAAAGAGGGCTAAAAATTTGGCTGATCGTAAATTACTTCCTAATCTAAAGTCTGGAAAGTTAGATTTCTGTAAACATTGTATGTGTGGAAAACAAAGTAAGCAAAAGTTTAAAACAGGCAAACATACTAGTAAAGGCATCCTTGATTATATCCATTCAGATGTTTGGGGTCCAACCCCTACAACCTCATATGGTGGCTCGTCATATTTTGTATCGTTTATTGATGATTTTTCTAGGAAAGTGTGGGTCTACATGTTGAAAAGGAAGTCTGATGTTTTTATAGTTTTCAAGCAGTTTAGGGCATTGGTAGAAATCAACACTGGTAGAACTATAAAATGTTTAAGAACTGATAATGGTGGTGAGTTTACTTCCAAGGAGTTTGACAACTATTGCAAGGATGTAGGGATTGAGAGACATAAGGACACGGTGTATACTCCTCAACAGAATGGAGTTGTTGAACGCATGAATATGACTCTTTTAGAGAGAGCAAGGAGTATGCTGAGTAACGTCGGTTTGCAGAAGGAGTTGTGGACAGAAGCGGTGGCTACGACTTGTTATGTGATAAATCAATCACCATCAATGGTCATAGGTTGCAAGATTCCTCAAGAGGTATGGAAAGGTCACCCTTGTGATTATTCTGAACTCAGAGTGTTTGGTTGTGATGCATATGCTCTAGTGCCTAAACATCAGCGAACTAAATTAGATCCAAAGTATAAAGGTATATCTTTGTTGGGTATGGGGATGGAACAAAGGGATATAGATTGTGGGATCCTACTACCCGCAAAATCATCATCAACAGAGATGTAAAGTTTAACGAATGCTCTCTTATACAGTTAGATGTAGATAATAAATTGAAACAAGATGATGTATCTGACTTTCAGCACATTCAGTTTGACAGCACTTCTAATGATAGTCATGATGACCACAGTTCAGATACTAGTCATGAACAGGTTTCAGAATCTGATCATGAACAAGGTTCAGGTATAGATCATGAACAGGTCTCAGATACTGATCATCAAGAAGTTCCTACATATGGTAGTCAGCCAATCGAGGAAGCACCAGAAACATCCTTAAGGAGGTCTACAAGAATCAAACGACCACCGAAAAGGTATGATGATTATGTTACTTCAGTTGCATTTACTGCTAATGACGATGAACCTATGTGCTACCAGGAAGCAGTAGAAGGTTCGAAAAGTGACAAGTGGAAAGCAGTCATGAAGGAAGAAATGATGGCCTTAGGTAAGAATGGCACATGGGATCTCGTTGAACTTCCGAGAGACAGGAAAACTATGGGGTGTAAATGGGTTTTCAAGCTGAAACGGGGTGTGAATGATACAGAGGACAGGTACAAAGCGAGGTTGGTCGCAAAAGGGTTCTCTCAGAAAGTCGGCATTGAATTTCATGAGATTTTTTCACCAGTTGTTAAAATAGTTTCAATTAGAATTGTGTTAGCATTAGTCACTTTGCTTGATTTAGAGTTGCAGCAATTAGATGTTAAGACTGCATTTCTACATGGAGACTTAGATGAGGAAATTGTTGGAACAACCGGAAGGGTCTTTTCAGCATCACAATAAGAAATTTGTCTGCAGGCTTAAGAAGTCATTGTATGGCCTGAAGCAGTCGCCTCGGCAGTGGTAAAAGAAGTTTGATTCTTTCATGTTGAGTAAGAAATATGTAAGAAGTGAATATGATCATTGTGTTTATTTTAAGCAATTCAGTAATGGCATATTCATTATCTTAGTGTTGTATGCTGACGATATGCTTTTAGCAAGAAAAAACATAGATGCGATCAACAGGTTAAAGGCTCAGATGGCAAGGACATTTGATATGAAAGATCTAGGAGCAGTAAGACAGATTTTGGGCATGGAGATTTTCAAAGACAGGAGCAATGGTAAGCTGTGGCTACCACAACAGAAGTATATTGAGAAGATACTCTTGAGGTTTGGTATGAATAATATGAAGCCTGTGTCAGTCCCTTTAGCTTCCCATTTTAGGCTTTCTTCTAGTTTATGTCCTAATACAGATGAAAAAAAGGAATATATGTCTCGAATTCCGTATCCTAATGTAGTAGGGTGTTTGATGTATATGATGGTTTGTACTCGACTAGATATTTCACATGCAGTTGGGGTTGTCAGCAGGTATATGGCAAATCCAGGTAAAGAACACTAGTCAGCAATGAAATGGGTGCTTCGATATTTGAGAGGCACAAGTGATTATCGTATTACTTATAATAAGAGTAGTGAATTTGTTTGCGGATATGTTGATTCCGATTTTGCAGGTGACTTGGATAAGAGAAGGTCAGCATCAGGGTATGTCTTTACTCTTGCAGGTGGAGCTATTAGATGGATGTCAAAGCTACAGAACATTGTTACTTTATCCACTACTGAAGCAGAATACATTGCTGCTTCTCATGCTTGCAAAGAAGCGATTTGGTTGAAAGGTTTATTTGGTGAGTTTGGTAGGTTGCAGGACAACATCAAGTTATTTTGTGATAGTCAAAGTGCAATACATTTGGCTAAGAATCCAACCTATCATAATAAATCAAAGCATATACCAATCAAGTACCATTTTGTAAGACAGGTTATCACTGACAGGGGAGTCACTCTTGAAAAGGTGCATACAAAGGAGAACTGTGCAGACATGTTCACGAAACCAGTTTTGTTAGAGAAGCTACATTGGTGTTTGGCTTCTCTTGGTTTGCAGAAAAGATAAAAATAATAAAGAAACAGGGTAGCATGCTAATTTTTGTCAAGGTGGAGATTGTTGAGATTTTCAGTTTTAATAAATTGGGCAAAAATCTCATGTAGGTGACAACAATAGGATTTGTTGCTATATTAGCTCTATTTTGTTGGGAAAGAGTTAATGCATCCTATATTTGTTGTGAGAGGATTTATGAGTCAGTTGGATTCTCTTATCTATAAAATATATGCCCGTACAAATATTTGGAAGAGGTAGAGAGTGTGAGGAAATAAATTATTTGTAATCTCCTATTTTAATAATAAGATTGCCGATGCCTCTGTTTGGTGGACGTAGCCCATATTGGTTGGGTGAACCACGTTAAATCACTGTGTCATTTGTGTATGATTTTTATACTGTATTTGTCTTTTGATTTCTGCTGCGCACTGGTGTGCTCTAAAAATAACACTACAACTAGCACCCACTTGCACCCAAATGCATATCAATTGTCTCAACACATATAATCTTAAAACAATATTATTCCTTCATGTAATCTTATAGACACATATCATGCACTTCATCAAACATTCAAACAACCTGTAAACATCCCATGTTAGATAAACCAAATAGACGACATAATCAAACTCATACCTCGGTGTATATTAGTGGAGGCTATCACAACTGCATAAGTCAGTCTATGTTATGAAACCAGCTCACAAAAAGATAGAAAAGATAGATCAACGCCTTAGAATTCAGCCTCTTCGAGGGGTAAACCTCCTTTACATTACATAAATGAACAATTCTTGGATGATACAAATGACAAGACCTCATTTCTATATATATAGGAGTTTAAGGGGTCATAATATAATCAGAGTCGACATAACAATAATAATGTAAGGCCACAATAATAAAAATAGTGGGCTTCTTTAGGGCACAATAGTAACAATATGGGCACTACATGGGTACATCAATATAATAAGGGGGTTGTACTAATAACAATAAGGGGTTACAATGGTAGTATAGGGGCCTAACATGCCCCTTTCTTTAAAAAAGTGTTGTCCTCAATGCTTGAGTAGTTCTTGATGCTTCTGTATAAAATTCTTGTCCTCCCATGTGGAATCTTTAGTGGGTAAGTTCTTTCACTTGATGAGATACTCTGAAATTGATCGATTTCCTAGCTGTCGGGTTCTTGTTTCTGTGACTTCTCCAGGTTCCAATGTGATTTTTCCTTCCTCTTCAATTTCTGGCAATATTGTTTGAATTGGGATCTTTTGCAACTTTTGAATAAGTGGCCATACTTCTTTGTCCTTCTCCCATTCATCCCTTGCTTCATTTATCCAATCTAGTTGGATAATAGAAATAGCACAAAACAATGCTTCCACATCCTCATCCTTTCTTGAGAGTGCATCTGAAACAAAATTTTGCTTCCATTTTCTATAGATGATGTCAAAGTCATAACCCAACATATTTGTGATACATTTTTTCTGTTCTTCTAAAGATAATAGTTGTTCTAAAAAGTATTTAAGACTATCATGATCCTTTTTTACCTTGAAGTGTCTTCCCATTCAATAAGGTCGCCATTTCTTAAGTGCATGTAGTATTGCCAACATTTCCTTCTGATAAATAGCTTGCTTGAGATGTAGCAGTAAAAATACCCAATCACCTACATCAAAACATATTTCACTACAATGTTGATCTACTTGTTGTTTCATTCGATTTTCCACCAAAGTGGTGTTATCCATTAAAAGTTGGAGAACTTGTTGTTGATGCTCGATGTGATCTTTCACTACTTGAACCTTTTTCTTCTTGTATGTCCTTCTATCTTTAGAGTTTGAGGAGTGGTAATTTCTTCCAATCCTTGACAAGATATGGTTGGATTCATTTCTTGATGCTCGATGTGATCTTTCACTTCTTGATATGTCCTTCTATCTTGATAGTTTGAGGAGTGGTAATTCCGACCAATGAATTACAAGATATGGTTGGATCCATTTCTTCTTTCTTGATGTGATATTTCACTTCTTGCACCTTTTTATTCTTGACATGTCCTTCTATCTTGAGAGTTTGAGGAGTGGTAATTCTTGCCAATTCTTTACAAGATATGGTCTGATTCATTTCTTCTTTCTCTGGGGTGGGGTCCTAGCGTATATCCTCTTATTTTGATGTTTCTTGATCATTTTCTTCCTCGTCTTCATAATCTATGTAAAATAATTTCTTCTTAGCACACTTATGACCTTTAGTGCATTTGCTATCACAATTGTAACAAAGCCCTTTTTCTCTTCTTTCTTCTAATTGTTGTGGTGTAACCCTTGTAGGTTGTGGAAGGCTAGGAGAAACAACACTTCCATCTTTATAGTTGT